>CM077821.1:45155887-45315887 GCA_039720395.1 Liquidambar formosana | reverse complement strand
GAGGACTTAAAGAGCTACAATTGTTTAGTTTATGGCATTTCCTGATTCAAACGTCTTCCAAGTCAAAAATGAGCTGGAAGTGGACTTATTTGCAAAAATCTGAATCTGGCAGCATTTGTCAAAGTGAGAACATGGGCAACCAAGAATTCAAAGAAAGTGGGCATTGCTTTTGACTTGTTGGATCAGCTGGATCCTTCCCCCATCTCCTATAAATACCAAGGGAATTCACATAACAAAGGGGGAGAAAGGGAGAAAAAGAGGAGGAGGTACAAAAGTGGCAAAGGGGAGAGACTAGTTCTTGGTTATCTACATGGCCAACTAATCTTTGTCTTAGGGGGAGATGAAGCCCTAATCAAGTATGGTGTATTTTATTGTATTGTGTTGTTGATTTGATTATTTGTGTATGAGGATTGCATAACTAGGAGGATTGTATTATTGATACAATTGGTTTTAATGTTTTTATCTCAAAATGTGTTTAATTTCTGTGATTTTAAATATAATGGTTATGCAATGGTTTTCACTGTACATATATTTGGAGATTAAGATGATTCATGCTTAGACAAGATGAGTCGTGCTCACAAATTAGTTTAGAGTAGAGTAGGTGAGACGGTTCATGCTATATCTTTGATGAGTTATGCCTAATTTACAAATATATGAATCTTTCTTGATGATGTCATTGAGCTTGTAGCTACAATGAGTCTTGCTCATACCAAATAATAATTTCTTGAAACACGTTACAATAAGTGCATTTTTATACAAGATTAGTGGTGGATTCGAGACCCTAAGTATTTCCTTTCTTGAAGAAAATATAAATTTATTTTGCTTGCATTCTATAGAGTTCAAAACTACCAAAAATCATCTTTGTGAATTATTTTAGTATTCAGTTTTCAAAATTAAAATAATCCCAGTATAGTCCCTGTGGTACGACACCCGTACTACCACTATATACAAATTTTTGCATCCTACGGGTAATTGATTTTGACACGATCAGAGGGCTTACACCAAATTTTCTAGGGTTGTTCCCATCAGTACGTGTTGATATAAGTTATATCAACAACATGCATTGAAAGTTGTATCCCTTACATTGGTCCAATATACCTCATATCTCAATAATGCATATGGTACAACTTCCAATGCGGATGTTAGCATAAGTTTATATATATATATATATATATATATATATATAAGAAAGGCCAAATTTATAATTTTTTAATCAAAAAAATTTAAGCATGAAATATGAATTAAAATTATTTCAGTAGGGACAAAGTGACTAATGGTGCTGCTAATGAGCTTGCTTAATGGTCAGCGTTTCGTAATTTTTTAGTTCTATCCCTATTGAATCCCTTCCAGATGTGGCTGCTTTGGCGGATCCGTTTGTCTTGGATAGTGATTAATGGGTTTTTGTTTCCTGTTGTTTGTCTTTTATAATGATTTGCTTACCAAAAAAAACAATAAAAGTGACCCCTCAGCTCAGGATCCATCCTTTGTTTCGTGAAATAACCACAATGTTCCGTTTGTTTGTTTGTGGAACCTCTGCTCTCACCGTTGAATTCAAAATTTTGGACCTTTCCAGCCAGATGGAGTAGGCTGAAAGCAATCTGCCCATTTCCAGCCATAATTTTATCATGGGGATAATTTATAGGACCACCACCTCGACATATCAAATACAACCAAATTTTAGCCAAAATTAACAAATGAGTGAACTTCTTTTCCATAGCCTTCCATCATTTATTTTTATTTTTTTCGAAAATCTTTG
Organism: Liquidambar formosana; assembly: GCA_039720395.1. Classification (NCBI taxonomy): domain Eukaryota; kingdom Viridiplantae; phylum Streptophyta; class Magnoliopsida; order Saxifragales; family Altingiaceae; genus Liquidambar; species Liquidambar formosana. The sequence goes on along the minus strand of CM077821.1, from coordinate 45,314,131 downwards.
ACAAGCAATCCTTTTTTATTATTATTTATGAACATATAGATTTTCAATTCAATTAATTCCCTGACTACAAATAAGGTTACTGTCCATTTATACATTCAATTTCATTAGTTCTCCAAACACAAATGAAATCACCGTATATTCCCAAAAAATGACATTCAGAGTAAATTCGACTAATAACTGATCCCAAGAAATAGAATGGGAAGTTGAATCTAAAACCTTAATTTTATCCCCTAAAAACTTCTCATCCATCCATCAAGATTATTATTTGTTGGAGGGCAACATTAATTAGGCCTTAGCCAAGGTTAACCACACCGCCTAAGCCAATTTGCCTAATATATACCAGACGCAAGCAACCCGGCCCAATATGAATCAGCTCCGCATGGTTCCACACTGTACGTAGCTTCCGCCCGTAGTCAAATAGCCCCCAATTCCAAGACGTGGAAATCAAGTTTTTGTTGGCTCGCAAGAAGTATCTACGAAGCTCTCACAACCTCCATAGCCTTGAATGTCAACAGAAGATGCGTTCTTCATCTCAAAATTGAATACGAGGCCGGCTTCCGTGCAAAACCCCTTCCTGAATATGACAGCAAGAAGACTTTAATTACGTTATCTCATCCTATCAACTATATAAGAAGGCTAGAGGTATACATAGAGATTAATGTAATTGTGGTTGTTTCGTTTTTTTTTTTTTTTTTCTTTTTTTGTTAATAGATTCCAGGAAGATGGACCCGTTGCTTATCTTCATAATTTTCGCTTCCGTGGTCATTGCACTTGGTATTTTAAGCGCTCTTTTGAGGTCTTGCAGCATGGAAGGAGATGGGGGTGATGGTGCTGGCGGTGATGGTGGTGGTGATGGTGGCGGTGATGGGGAGGATGCTGGGGGGGACGATGGTGGACCATCTCCCCATCACCAGCACCACCCCCAGCACCACCACCATGACCACCACCCCCAGCACCACCACAACCACCACCACCACCACCATGACCATCACCTCCACCACCAGCACCACCACCATGACCACCAACACCACCACGATGGTGGTGGTGGTGGTGGTGCTATTGCTGCTGGTAGTGGTTGTGGTGGTGGGGGTGGTGGTGGTGGTGGTGGTGGTGGGGGTTGTTGAGATCAATAGTTTGTATGTTGTTATTAGGGGACTCTCTTAATTTCCCCCGTTGTGTAGCTCCTAGTTGTTCCAATATATTTTGTTTGGGGGGGGTTTGTTGAGATCAATAGTTTGTATGTTGATATTAGGGGACTCTCTTAATTTCCCTCTGTTGTGTAGCTCGTAGTTGTCTCAATATATTTTCCTTTCAGCCGAAAAAAAAGGAGGCTACATTGGACCATATGATGTGCCGGGATAAGTGGATTAATGTATCCGAGGTTCAAATTATTGGAACAAATTTCTTTATTCATTGTCATACCGGGAATAAATTTAATTTAATGTTTTTTAAGGCAAAAAAGAAAAAAAAAGAAAAAAAAGGGACTCACTGATCAACAATTTGATGAACGTGCACTCGCTAGAATTTTCAGGCTCAATCATTTTAGCATCTCTGGACCATTGTGGAGGTGGAAATATGCTCTATTGTGGGCAGAGATATTAGCTTCAACGTCGATTGCTAAGCAGCGGAGAAAGCCTCTTCGGGATTCATGGAGTCTCCATTGAATTTCTCCCCCAGGCTTTTCGCCTTTGCCATCACCGCCACACTCTTCCCCCCCTCTTTCTCTCTTCTTTACACCTACATAATGCGCATAAATTAGGAGAAAATAAAAAAGGAGTATCAGCTTTAGGGTGGTGACTGATCTCACAGAGAGGTGATGAGATGACGTGTACGTCACCCGGAGAGATTGATAAGGATAGCAAGACCAATGGTGATGAGGATGACACAGGTGTCTTGCACAGAGAGACCCAGCGATGCGAAATTTGTTGGTTTCAGGAGGGAGATGTCCGATTTTTCTTCATTTCATTGGCTCGTAACTGTAAAGACCATGTTTGTGATGTTAAATTTTGTGCAAAAGCTTTGTTTCGTCTTAAGTTGATTGAAAATTTGAGTAACCGCAAAATACATTGAAGAGAAGATTTTTATCATTGCGGGGCTCACATTCATTCTTTTAGGAAGGTAAGTAACATTGATACCTATTTCATAGAAGTTTATTGTTTACAAAATCATTTTAGGCATTTAAGGTAATTAATTGATTGGTTTGTGGTATTTTAGTTGCTAATTGAGCTATTTAGGACATTACGTATCAATCAAGGTTTTACCTGGATCGATCGGTTGTGCTCTCTATATGCCATTTAGACATTGCCATCCCCCGATCGGTTGTGCTCCCTATATGCCATTTAGACATTGCCATCCCCCGATCGATTGAGGTTGATGGCTCGATCGATCGATGACTTCCCTGAAAGCTTAGTTTCATTTTGTGACCCCCCGAATCGATTGGGCTTGAACCCAAATCGATCAGGTTCATAAAAAACAATTTTTCTGTTATTAAAAATATTCCTATTTGATTTGATTTCGACTCTTTTTCTATTAGGATCTCTTAGACTTTATAAATAGAGTCTATTATCATAGACATGGTTAAGCAAACCTCTCTCATTTAGGTTTTACATTGTTTTTCATCTTAAAACTTCTGTAGAGCACTTTAACCTAAATTTTCACTTATATGCTATAGAGATTTTCAAATCACATACTTTTCACAACCTTGAGTGTTTGTGAGTCTGTTGCGACGGTGATCAAACTTGAGAGTTTGTGTTTGGAGGTATCGCTGTGAAAGAGGTTGATTGCAACTAAAGCTGTGAAGACGAAAATCGATCGTGTGTAATTGTGAGAGTGAAGATAACTGCATGAGTCCTTGTGGTCTGTAAGTATGTCTTGTGCTTATTGAGTTCATAGTGAATTTGCTTCAACTAGACTAGATCCTGTAGTTTTTCCCATCTAAGGTTTTTCATGTAAAAATCTCTTGTGCCAATTTTTAATTGCTTTTGTGCTTGTTATGTGATTGATTTGATTGTGGTAAAAGAGATTAATTGTTCTAAAATTAAAATTGGGTAATATTATACATAATACCTATTCAACCCTCTTCTAAGTATTATAGGCTTAATAAAACCAGAATTCCAATAACATCATGTGACTTTATCACAGTTACATATAAGTTTTTCTCAAGGAGGGAGACATTCCAAAATCTTGACTTAGGGATAAAAGTGTCATTGTATATACTCCGCAACAAAATGATGAGGAGGGAGCATGAGAAGCTCAACTAGGGAGCACGAGTAGGCTACCGTTGGTTTATATTCTTTCTTCTCCCTATGCATGGGACTAGCTTATATACGGTTCCAATTTGATATCTTTTTGTTAAGAAATACAGCTTATATTCTTTAATTTTTCTTCTTATTTTTATTTTTATTTTTTATAAATGTGTTTGAAACTTTGACATATGAAATATATGATGGGACCCACATATCCTCCTATTGAAAGGAAAACTGAAAAACGGGTCATTGATTAATGCGATTTTTCCTTTTTCATTAAATGAGCGTACATACCCAGGTGTCTTCATTTCATTGAAATTGTGTGATTAGTTGGATACGATTAATAAAAGCTTCCATGAAACCTAATTGTAAGGAGATATTGTACTCCCTCTGTCTCACAAAAATAAGTCAAATTTAAAAAATACGGAGCTTAACAAACAAGCATCTTTACATTGATTTGTTATTAATTAAATTCTAACTTTTCAAAAATATCCTTAACTTTTTTGTATTAAATTTTGTGTTGAAAATAATTATTGAAAAAGACAAAGAGCAGTATAGGAAACTTAAAAAAATTATAATTTAACTTTTCAAAATGGACAAACATTTTGGAACAAAAAAATAGCAAAAATAGTCTATCTTAATGAGACGAAGGGAGTATCAATTTTTTTAAAGGTAAGTATGTAAAATAGGATTAATCATTAAAGAGGTTTCTTGTAATTTACCATTAAAAAAAAAATTGTCTTTATGAATTGTATAGAATATAATGAAAGTTACATGGTAAAATAATTTAGTCTTAATTAAAAATAAATATTTCCTACTGCATAGGCCCGGTTTAGTTGGGGCATATATGCAAGCCCATGTATAATCCCGTGCTCGATATGAGGCCTACTATGGACCGGGATATTAAGAGGGCTCTATACCTTAATGATCTCAGCCCAATCCAACCCTCTGAAGCTGCAGATTGATTTGATTCGGACGTGGTGTGGGATTTTTTGAGTGGGTTAGAGGTATGGGAGCAGGTAGATAAGAGAATTTTTCTGCATTACTCACACTTGATACTACCCCTTTACCCAACATGAAGGAGGGAGGCTTGTACTTCAAACCTCTCATTGGAAAGCCCACGTGCCATGAAACCACAGAAATTGATGGCAACATTTGGAGAACTTGGGATGAAGGGGACCTCTCACGCAGCTTAATTGTAGAACCCTGTTCATAATTGATGAACTAGAAAGGTAATTATATCACTCCCACCCCAAAGAATCCCACATAGGTTTGGTAAACTTAGGAAGCTTTTCCTTTCAAAACTTTGGTCTACTCTACAGGCCACTTGATTATGAAATCAAGAGTATAATGTAATGTAAGTAATTAATGCATGTACAAGAAAGCTAATTTTATCGAGTGACATTACATATATCATATATTTTTATTAGATCATTGATTGATTTTCTTTGAGTTCAAAACGAAAGAGACTCAAATTGTCTCTTAGTCACATTTTTCATTACCACATTATCCGAAAAAGAAAGTGGAAAGGTTTATCTAGCCGGTATCTTTCTTTTTTATGAAGGAACATTTTTAAAACCATAATATTAAAATAAGAACTGATTGGGAATATAAGACCTTTCAAGTTTCAACTACTGTTGAATAGTAACAGATCCGCCATTTTTTTTATTTTTTTTGCCCCAAACAAGGGCATCCCAAACCATTAAACTCAAATTAATTCCCCATAAAATACAAACTATAAAAACTGTCATTTTCACATACAATCCATGTGCCTAATCTGTTGCCTCGCGAGAAATATCCAGGAAGCTTTCAGAAGTCAGAAGCTCCCCCTAATCTGTCACCGGGGGGAAGAGTATCCTGAATAAATATATGTATATATAAGATCAAGAAGACATTACGTTATCTTTTTAAAAACTATAAAAGGAGAGGTATAGTGAATGTAATTATGCTTTGTGTAATAGTTTTCAAGGAAGATGCAAACCCCTGTGGTTATAGTCATAGTTTTCATCTCGGCATCCATTGCACCCTGTATTTTGAGCGCTTTATGGAGGTCATGCTTCATGGGAGGAGACTGAATCCAGCGGCAGCTGGTCCAAGAACAGTAGGGACTTTTCACCGTAATCATGTCCGTGGCGGCGCTTGGGGGTGGTGGTGGCATTTTTGGTGCGGATGGCGGTGGTTTTGGTGTGGGCGGCAGCGGCGAACTAGAATTTTTTATTTGGAATCGTCACTTGCACACTAAAATATATACACACGAGCACATATATACATACAATGTATGTTTGTATGTTGTCTATATGGGTGGAGAAATAAATTTGGAAGTGGCACTTCATCGAATCTAGGATTGCTACTTCATCAAATTAAACATATTCTAAATTTTTGAAAAAAAAGTTAGGTCTGCCACGGCCCCCAACAATATGTGTAGGTCCCCCCCTAAGGTGGAGGTTGTTGACATTAATAGTTTGTATGTTGATATTAGGGGTGTCTCTTTTCCCGTTGTGTAGTGTGAACTCATAAGGCTTATTTGGTCGTCTAAATGGAAAATGAATAATTAGTGTATGTATTGAACATATAAATCTTTCACTCTTTCACTTTGAATGAAAATATTTGAAAAGATTGCAATCATCACTATAACTGATGTCACATGATCAACTTTTTGAAATTCATGACATGTCTGTATTTTGAATTTTCATTCTCTTTTGTGATGATAATTATCATTCTCTCAAATTAATAAATCTGTGCCTTTAATATTCTATAAAATACACCAAATTGTTCAAACTTCATTTGATCGTCCAAACAGGCTATCAGTGTTTCATATATTCTACTTTTAGCCAAAAGGACAAAAAGGGGATATGCTGGAATTGGACCCTGTGGTGTGCGTGGATTAATAATCTCTGTGGCTCACGAGATTGGAATAAACTTAATTAAAGCTGTGAAAATTAAACAGGTATTCTGTATCTTAATTAAAGCTGTGAAACCTTTGGATATCCTTTTTTTTTTTTTTTTTGGTTGAAAAAACGTTTGGATATTTTATTTGATGGGTATATTTGTTTATGAAATTGTAAGTCAAAGTCACTGAGCAATTTGCTGTTCATGCACTTACTGTAATTTTTAGACGTCACTCTAGCATCTCTGGGTCACTGTGGAGGTGGAAATATATATGATCTATGGTAAGTTTATATTCTTGTTCTATTTAGTAAGCTTGGATGGGATACAATGTTTCTATGTCAAAATAAAATGTGACCCACCTAACGATGGCCCCGTTATTAGAATCAGCCTGGTTTGATGAAATTTGGAAACTTAATTGGCTAGAACCTTTTTTTTCTCCTTTTTTTGTTGCCTCAAGTTTTTGTCAGATTTACGCCAACCACCAATCTTTTAAAATTTGATCAGATTTACATGGTAAAATAATTAAATCAAATTGAAAGTATAGCGCATAACCTTAATTCCTAGGCACAAATTGCCCCTTATGTGATAACACGTGAGAAGAAAATCATGTTCAAGGGAATTTACATATCAGTCAGAGGAAGGAGATTGAAAAGAGGAAGAGGGAGGATAGAGAAAATATTAACGAAAGGTGAGGGAGAGGAGAGAGAGAAGGGGAAGGGAGATAATAAAGGCTGATTGACAAAATTGCCCAAGAGAGAAGGATGGGGGTGTGGATTTAGTAAAAAGGGGAACGAAAATAGCCCCTCTAAAAAAAAGGGAAAGATAAATTGCTTGAATACTCTTGAATCATGGGTTCATTTTCATAAAAACTCCCTGAATTTTAAAACTAAATAAATAATCCCCTAAATTAGTATTAAAAGGGGTGGCTATTCCACCTCTCACACCCTCAACTTATTTTTGACTTTTTAAGTTTTTATGAAACATAGAAAAGATTTTTATATGAAAATTGGTCATATAGTTTATTAGAAAACATCATTTTAAACAACTTTTAAAAAAAGATTTTTTAAAATCCATCATTTAGGTAGATTTTTTGGTCTTTCATTATACAGAAACAAAAACAAACACAATAAATGATTAAAAAATCCATTTAAATGATGGACATAAAATTATTCTAAATAATGTTTCTTAGAGTGAGTATCACGGCCAATATCACATTAATGGAATAATGGTTAGGTAAAAGAAATAGAAAGATTTATTTGGCATATTTTGCATTCTTTTTTATTTAAATTAAAATATCTTAAGCTATTGTTTAAATAAAAAAAAATAAAAAATAAAAACATGAATGGCATGAATCTTTATGGAATGGCGAAGAAAATGTACGTGTTTCCACAAAAGAAATATTTTCATTTCATTTATTTAACATGATAGGGGTTGCGTGACGTAACGTTTTCCATTGTGTTAATCCGTTGAATTCAAAATTTTGAACGTTTCCAGCCACATTGGGTGGGAGAGTTCGCGTAATCTCACTGCAAAGACAATGTCAATAAGCCCCAATATTAATCAAATCCGCGGTAACGTACCACAAAATATCAAAGCTCTAAAATTCCAGTCAACAAAAGAAGCACCCTTCACCTGAATTGTAGTAACCTTCTATGCAAAACCCTTTAACTATAAAAAACAGGAGAGGTATAGAGAATGTAATTTTGCTTGTCTAATTAATAGTTTTCAATGAAGATGGAAACCCCTTTCATTATATTTATTGTTTTCGCTTCGGTAATCACTGCTCTGTCTTTTATGAGCGCTTTCTGGAGATCTTGCTACATGAACGGAAGCGGGAATCCGGCAGCTGGTCCAAGAACAGGAGGTGATCATGTCCACTACGGCGCTTGGGATGCTGGTGGCGTTGGGGGTGCTGATGCTGTTGTTGATTTTGGTGGGGGTACTTGTGGTGTGGATGGCGGTGGTTTTAGTGGGGGTGGAGGAGATGGCGGTGGTTTTGGCGGGGGTGGGGATGGAGGTGGTGGTGGAGGTGGAGGTGGGGGTGGGGGTGGAGGTGGAGGTGGAGGTGGGGATGGTGGTGGTGGTGGTGGTGGTGGTGGTGGTGAAGGAGGAGGAGGAGGTGGGGGTTGTTGACATCAAAAGCATTTATGCAGATGGTGTTAGGGGAGTTTCCTTTCCCCTTGTGGAAAAACAGTTTGTTCTATTTAATTAATTGATTATTTATTTAATTTGTGTATAATAGATAAGAATTCCAGTTTCCCATTATATTTTCGGAACAATTAAGGAATTCCAGTTTCCAATCTGTAATTCCCCCTAATATTTATTCGAAACAATTAAAGAATTCCAGTTTCCACACGCTTTAATTAGAACAGAGCAAGAGAAATGAAATTCGAAATCAGTCCAATACCAACTCTATTTTACAAAAAGATAAAAATAAATAAATAAATGAACCCCCCCTCCAAATCAATTTCTAAGCTTTTTTTTGATTCAGAATTTCTAAGCTTTTGTTGATGGGGAAGAGATGAGATATTCAGATATCAGACGCTAGAAAGCAACAAAGTTACGAAAACTTTACCTTTCCCTCTTTTTTAAGCTCATCATAGTTGGAGCCATTGGCCCTATTTTTCCTCGAATGGATGGGAGACGGGTGTCAGCTAGCTTGAGAGTGGGAAAGATTTTTTAAAATTAATAAATATGAAGAAGTTGATTTGTAAAACATGATTAAACAATCACTATCTCATGCCCTTTTCCCCTACTCACCTTTCAGTTTAATTACAACCAGCTTTTATTAAAAATAATTAATTAAACAATATATTTCCATTTTATTTCCTTCAGCTTTCTTTAATCCTTATAGTTTCTAATGCCAATGCCTGCTTCACCTATAACCTATGTCCTGTCTCCTGTGTGTAGGGATGGCAATTTGGACCCGCCCCATAGGCCCTGCCCCACCCCGCCCTCATAGGGGCGGGTTTTTTTGAAAATTTTCAGTTCTCGGTTTGGGTATGGGTTTTTTTTTTTAAATTTTTATCGGGTTCGGTTCGGGGATGGTATTTACAAGTCCTGACCCGCAGAACCGACCCGCACCATAGACCCGCCCCAGCCCGCATGTGCTTTTACATTTTTACCCTTATATATATATATAACTTTATGTGTATTTTGGGTTAAAGACTTAAATCACTTAACATACACGATACACCAGATCTGCCGCCCCTCTCCTCTCCAATCATTCTCTCCCTCGACCCTCGTCCCTTTTTCATGCGAATCAAACGACAGTGCGACAGTCGTTCGCCGTCCGCCGTCGCCGACGATGGTCCCCACCTTCACCCTCACGGCCTCCGCGACCTCAGCAATCAACATATCACCCTTACGGAGTCGCGGTTTCACTAATCACCACTCGCTGTCTCTCGCTGTGGTTCGTCGCCGGATCTGCAACAGAACTACACTAGATCTGCCGGATCTACAGCAGATATACACAAGATCTACCGGATCTACACCAGATCTCGCCTTCTCTCGCCGACATCGCCGTCTCTTAGCTCTCTGTCTCTCTCCTCTCACCACTGTAAGCCACTCATTCACTCAACTACCCTTTTATAATTTGATTCTCTTTCAATTTCAATAATCAATATATATTTTACATGAACTCACTACTCAGGGACGAAACTACCGAACTGTGTTAGGGCCAAACGGGGCCATGGCCGAATTTTTTTTAAAAAATTTTTTGTGTTATATATGTACATATACTTACATAACCCTCATAAAACCAAGCTTTAATGGAACAATAATATTTTTTTGAGTTGAATTGGGTAATTTGATTTGATACAAAATATATATTTTTTTCTTTTATTTCATGTCGTTTTCTTGGCAAGAAAATAGGAGCAAAGAATTTCACCTTCTTTTCTTTTTTCTTTTTTTGGTTTTGTTTTTAGGTGGTCTATTTATTGCCGAGAAGATTAGGAATTTTTTTTTTTTCATTTTTTTGTTTTGGTATCTTATAACAATCTATTTTTGTTATGAAATTTAAACTAGCTTCTTAATTGGCACAAATGAAAATTCTTGTTATTGATGGTGAATATTTTTTTTATTCATACGTTGCCCCTCTCAAGTTGAAATCCTTATTCCATCCCTGCATGAATTGATGTGAAATGGAAAAGATTTGTTAATTGCACTGAATTATATTTTTTAGTTGTAATGATATCCTATTAATCTTAAAATTATGTGTTTAAGATCTGTTCTTAATCTCTTATAAATTTTCATATATGTAATATGTTTGGTTAATAATGTCTAGTTGTGATGGTAACTCTCGATTATCAACTCCGGTTGAAAGCTCACAACCGGTTGAACCGGCTGAGTGTTCTCACCCATCATCAACTCCAAATGATAACTCTCCACAGCCCACTCCCATCCCGGCTGTGTGTACCGCTGAGTAGGGAGTGTTAATGGTTTTGGTTAAAACCGAGAACCAAACTGAACCGGGCGGTTTGGTTTGGTTTTTTTGTCATTAGGTTTGGTTATGGTTTTAATTTTAGAAAATTGAACTCAATTGGTTTGGTTTTGGTTTCAGTTTTAAAAAACCAAACCAAACCGAAAAAACCGAAAAATATAATATATATATATATATATATATATATATATATATATATATATATATATATATATAAACTTAAAGTTTGTAAATTCCCAATTCTAATAAAGGTAAAATAGGTAATGGATTTAAAGATAATTGAAGAAAGGAGGATGGTGGAAAGGCATTTGGAATGAGCTTGTTTTTGTTGATTTTAAGTTTCTTATTGTTTTCCCTTTTTTAGATTGGCATGTATTAAACTAGCTATTAATGTTGTGTGTATTAATGTTGTGTGTGATATTGACACATTGATATATGGCAATATGTTTCTATTTTGATACAATGTTTATTTTTTTTAGTTGCTAATGTAATGCTTTTATTAAAAATGTTTTTATTTGGAGTTAGGCATGTCATTTTTTTCATTTTCAATTATTTGTTGTTACTTGATAGATTAAAACTGAAACCGAACCGAAGCAAACCGAAATATAATGGTTTGGTTTGGTTTGGTTTTTTTATAGTATGGTTTGGTTTTGGTTTGGGAGGAACAAAACCGAAGTATAATGATTTGGTTTGAATTCTCCCCTAAAACCGAACCAAACCGAACCATTAACACCCCTACCATTGAGGTGGTCATTTCTCGCATTCCATCTTCCCCCCCCCCCTTCCGTGCATAATTTTCCACAATATTATCCGCATACATAATTAATATTTTGATATTTTTTTAAAAAATAAACCACAGTCTTAATTGTTGATTTTCTGTCAACCTTACATAAATCAAGTCGCTAATATTATTAAATGCTACATTATTAGTTAGGTGGTTGATGTTCCTACCGTCCTTTTTATTTTTATTTTTTGACTTAATTGGGTCGAAGGATAACATGTCTTTGTCGTCTGAGTTGTTTTAATTTGGACGTGTTCTTTATTCTTTGGGTTGGTTTATGAGCATGTCAATTTAGTGGTTTTACTTCCCGGGAATTAGCAAATCTGTACCTTGAAACATCTCACACGAGGTCAGGTGGAAAGCCCATGAGTTTTTTGTCTTTGGTTTATGCCTCAACCAACTTAATTGTACAACCATGTTCGTAATTTATGAACTAGGAAGCGTATTATATCACTCTCACCCCAAACTAAAATTTTATATTAACAGGCTTAAAATTTTCTATTACTTTATCTAATTTTAAAGTGAAAGATACTTAAATTTTTATATTAATTACTATTTTTTTTATTACCACATCAGTCGATAAAGGAACTACGAAGATTTATCCAATATATATATATATTTTTTAAATTAAACCAATTCCGAGTCGTACATAGGCCGGCCCTGAATAGAATTTATCAATGTGGTTGCTTAGGGCACCACTTTTTTGGGTGAAAAAAAGGGGCCCAACACCAAATGTAGTAACTGGTATTGGGTTAGCCCAAAAGAAAAAAAAAATGTAAGGGCCCAAGTCCAGCAGCCGAAAGAGTTTAAAACCCAAACAAAAATTAAAAGGGGGAATCTCATCTCAGATCTAAAAAAGGGGAATCTCAGGTCTACAAAAGTCAAAACCTAAAAAAAAAAACGTGTCCTCTCTCAGCCTCAATCCCTCACTCCCCTTTTACCCTTTATGAGTTACCTTAGAAGTCAGACCTCTCGCCCAGTCTCCCTTCACAACTTCTCTCCCTCTCACGCCTCTCTCTCTTTCTCGCCTCTGTCTCTAAGGTATTATTTCATATTAAATTTCTTTGTCTTTCACTCAATCACTTTTAAATCTTCTTTCTTTTTTTTTTTTCTTTCTTTCTTTTTTTTTTTTTCCTTTTGTTGAATGCTTTGTTTGTACTGTTGCAGTTGGACATGAAATTTTTTTTTTTTTTTTTTTTTCTATTGAATGCTTTGTTTGTACCGTTTGGTTATTAAGAAAACATAGGAAAAAGAAAGAAAATCACCAAATTTATTTTATTTTTTTTTTGGTGTGTGAATAAGTATAAAGGGCTTCATTTTTTTAGTTCGCTTGGGGCCTCCAAAAAGTTAGGGCCGGCCTGGTCGTACAAGCAAGTCTTTGTTGCCTCGCAGGGAGTTTCTGGGGCCTTGAAATGTCAACAAAAAGAATCGTTGTTCACACGAAATGTTGTAGGCTTCCACGAAAAAGCATGTATTTGACATACAAGGATCCTTATGACTATATAATTAAAGGAGCTAGAGGTATAGAGAATGTGAATTATGCTTGTGTAATAGGTAGTTTCAAGGAAGACGGAAACCCCGTTGGTAATAATCATAGTTTTCTTTTCGGTATTCGTTTCACTTGTTATTCTGAGCGCTATCTGGAGAACCGGAATCCTGCAGCTGGTGCTGGAAATGGAAGGTATGTGTTTGTATATGCTCTGTCGTAAGTTTACTTATTTATTCAATCACGTGCAATTTAATCCGCATGGGACTAGCCGGCCTAGTTGGAAATATGCGCTATTTGGAGGTCGTGCATCAACGGCGGAGTTAGGAATTAGATTTATAAAGAGGTCAAATTTTGGGGAATTAGAGAGCTTACAGCAAATGTTCAAGTAACCCCAGATATTGGTGAAATATGTGTTTGCATATTTGGGCAAAAATAATATAAGGGCCAATATAGATATATATATATAACGGAGGAAATGCCTCCCTGTGATGCCACGTGTCAGTTTGTGAACAGTGAGGAAAAAGGTAAAATTACCTTTTAATGGCCACTTTTCAATCTAATACCAAAAAAAGGATAATATCTATCAACTTGCTACAAATTAACTGTATACTTACATCAAAATAACTGTCAAGTTTCTTTTTTTCGTATTAAGTTGCAAAAGAATCACTAAAAAGTAATTTTCCCAAAAAGATATGACTATTGGAGAAATTACTTTTTAGTGATCAATATTCAACTTAATGCCAAAGAAAGAATATTCTCTGCCTACTTGCTACAAATTGACTATATACATACTTCAAAAGAACTATTAATGTTTCATGTTTGGTATTAAGTTGAGAAGTGATCACCAAAAGGTGAATTGTCTAACTTTTCTTTTTTTTTGGTTTTCACTACTCTTTTTCACGTGGTATAAGTAGGTTGACGTTTGGTATGCACTGCATATCCTTTTGTTTTTATGTGGGAAATTTGGAAAACTTATATTGTACAATATTCAACTCAAACTTAGTAGACTATATCATATTTTTTCATTTTTTTTTTATGTCTATTCATCTTCTTTCCCAAAAATTAAACATATAAAATTATAAATATTTATAATCAGAAAGGGAGACAAATAAAAGCAATGATGATTAAAAATGAAAACGCGACACACCAGAATATGTATTAAGATATCAAATTACTTAAATGAGGGGTATCTCAAACCGTTGGCCCCAAACTAATCCCCATGATGCACAAATCATCTTCAAGTCCATGCATTCGATAGTAAAGGAACGAAGACACGAACTAAAGGTCTATAATTCTTGAGTCGTGGTTTTTTATCATCTGAACTACCATCACGGGTATGTATGATATATATATATATATATATATATATATATATATATATCAGAAGGGCCAAATTTATAATTTTTTTTATCAAAAAATTTAAGCATGAAATATGAATTAAAATTATTTTAGTAGGGACAAGTGACTAATGTTGCTGCTCATGACCTTGCTCAATGGTCAGTGATTTGTAATTTTTTTGTTCTATACCTATTGAATCCCTTCCAGATGTGGCTGCTTTGGCAGATCCGTTTGTCTTGGATAGTGATTAATGGGATTTTGTCTCCTGTTGTTTGTCTTTTATAATGATTTGCTTACCAAAAAAAAGGGAAAGTGACCCCTCTAAGTTCAGGCTCCATCCTTGTTTAGTTGTTTCGTGAAATAACCACAATGTTCCGTTTGTTTGTTTATGGAACCTCTGCTCTCACCGTTGAATTCAAAATTTTGAACTTTTCCAGCCAGATGGAGTAGGCTGAAAGCAATCTGCCCATTTCCAGCCATAATTTTATCATACGGGGATAATTTAAAGGACCACCGCCTGGACATTATCAAATACAACCAAATTTTAGCCAAAATCAACAAATGAGTGAACTTCTTTTCCATAGCCTTCCATCATTTATTTTTATGTTTTTTCGAAAATTTTTTATAAGCTATCCTTTTTTATTATTATTTATAAACATAGAGATTTTCAATCCGATTAATTCCCTAACTACATATAAGGTTACTGTCCATTTATACATTTAGTTTCATTAGTTCTCCAGATACAAATGAGATCACCGTCCCTTCCCAAAAAATGACATTCAAAGTAAATTCGACTAATAATTGATCCCAAGAAATAGAGTGCAAAGTTGAATCTAAAACCTTAATTTTATCTCCTAAAAACTTCTCATCCATCCATCAAGATTATTATTTGTTGGAGGGCAACATTAATTAGGCCTTAGCCAGAGGTTAACCACACCGCCTAAACCAATTTGCCTAATATATACCAGACTCAAGCAACCCCAATATGAATCAGCTCCGCATGGTTCCACACTGTACGTAGCTTCCACCCATAGTCAAAAAGCCCCAATTCCAAGTCGTGGAAGTCAAGTCTCTGTTGGCTCGCAAGAAATTTCTACGAAGCTCTCACAACCTCCATAGCCTTGAATGTCAACAGAAGATGCGTTCTTTACCTCAAAACCCCGGCTTCCGTGCAAAACCCCGTTCTGAATATGACAGCAAGAAGACTTTAATTACGTTATCTTATCCTATCAACTGTATAAGAAGGCTAGAGGTATAGAGATTAATGTAATTGTGGTTGTTTCTTTTTTTTAATAGATTCAATGAAGATGGTAACCCCGTTGCTTATCTTCACAATTTGCGTTCACGTGTTCATTGCACTTGTTATTTTGATGAGCGTTCTCTGGCGGTGTTGCAGCGTGAAAGGAGGTGGGGGGATGGTGGTGGTGGCGATGATGGGGGATGGTGGTGGCGGTGATGGGGGGATGATGGTGGTGGTGGCCACCACCACAACCAGCACCACCACCACCATCACCATGATGGTGGTGGCCACCATAGTAGTGGTGGCCACCACCACCACCACCATGATGGTGGTGGCCACCATAGTAGTGGTGGCCACCACCACAACCAGCACCACCACCACCATCACCATGATGGTGGTGGCCACCATAGTAGTGGTGGCCACCACCACCACCACCACCACCACCACCATGATGCTGGTGGTGGTGCTGCTGGTGGTGGTTGTGGTGGGGGTGGTGGTGGTGGGGGTTGCTGAGATCAATAGTTTGTATGTTAATATTAGGGGACTCTCTTAATTTCCCCCGTTGTGTAGCTCTTAGTTGTTTCAATGTATTTTATGGTGGTAGGGGTTGTTGAGATCAATAGTTTGTATGTTGATATTAGGGGACTCTCTTAATTCCCCCCGTTGTGTAGCTCCTAGTTGTTTCAATATATTTTCCTTTCAGCAAAAAAAAAAAAAAAAAAAAAAAAGAAGGGGGGGGGGGGCTATATTGGACCATATGATGTGCCTGGATAAGTGGATTAATGTACCTGAGGTTCAAATTGTTGGAACAAATCTATTATATTATATATATCTAAAACGGAGGATTGGCATCAAATTGTTGGAACAAATCTATTATATTATATATATCTAAAACGGAGGATTGGCACCCCTTTGTGTGCCAAGTGTCAAAATGAGATTTTTTTTCTTTATTCATTTTTTTTTTCCTTTCACATGCTGAAACAGGGACACAATTGCCTTTTTGGTAAAATTACTTTTTAGTAACCATGTTCTAATCTAATACCACAAAAGGATATTTTCTATCAACTTGCTACAAATTGACTACAAATGTGTGCTAAAATGACAACTAATTTCCATTGTTTCATATTAATTTGGGAAGTAGTCACTAAATGTAATTTTGCCAAAAAGTTACTTTCAGTGACTTTTGGGAAAACTACTTTTAGTGATCACATTCCAACTTAATACCAAACAAAGGATATTGTTTGTCAACTTACCACAAATTGATTTGATAGATGCTTCAAAAGGACTATTAACTTTCTTTGTTTGGTATCAAGCTGGGAAATGGTCACTAAAAGATAAATTCTCCAAAAGATAAATTTCTCACCTTTTTTTTTCCTTTTTTATTGTGGTTGGTATTACTTGCTCTTTCTCATGCGGTAGAGGTAAGTTGATGTTTGGTATTCACTACATATCTCTTTGTTTTTATGTGTGAGGATTAAAAAACCCATACTATATAATGTTCAACCCAAACTTAATAAACTGTACTATATTTTTATGTTTTTTTTATGCCTATTCATTTCCCCTTCTAAAAATTGAACATATAAAATTATAAATAGTCATAATTAAAGAGAGAGACCAATAAAGGAAAGGAGGATTAAAAAAGAAAACGCGATCTGCCGAAATCTTCAAATTCTCCCGATTTGCTTCCGACACCAAAAAAAAAAAAAAAAAAAAAAAAAAAAAAAAAAAAAAAAGAGTAAGAAAAAATTTATTTTAATCAAAATTCTTCCATATGGTTAATTACATAAAGTTGAAAAGATTTATACTTTCTCTTATTTTCTTCTTCCTCTGACTTTTTCTCCTATTCTCTTTCTCAGTCTAAATTTTTCTCTCATCTTTTTATGCTCTAATCTCAAACAAATTTTTAATATTTTTCCCCATGGTTTTTCACTCTTTATAAAACCCACTCGAAACCTCATGGAAGGCTAAGATTCATCATTGTCATGCATTCTAAAATTTGCACTATCGGATTTCGAGATACTTTCAACAACTATACTTGCTTTGGTATATACCAACATGTTAAAACTATGATTGTGGGATCAGTTAAACTCTAGAGAATTTTAATATTTTTCCACCAAATATCATAATGTGTCAGTTCCTTCATTTTTTACAAGTTTCTACCATTAAATTAATCATTTTTCAAAATAATTTATCTTTTTCGGGAGTATAATTAAATTTTGTGTGATACATTACGCTAACATCACACCAAAAATAATTTTGATTGAACATCAAAGATTATTTTTGTCTATATCTTTTAAATTTAATTAACATATTATATTAACAAATGCATTTTACTATTTTAGAAAATAAGTATTCTGTTAAAATTCTAATTTGCTAATAATATTATTTTTTAATAAATTAATCCATGCATCACACGGGATTCGAAGCTAGTTTATTTATATATTGTCATGCCGGGAATAAATTTAATTTAATGGTTTTTTAGGCAAAAAAAAAAGAAGAAAAAAAAAAGAAGAAAGTCACTGATCAGCAATTTGATGAACGTGCACTCACTAGAATTTTCAGGCCCAATCATTTTAGCATCTCTGGGCCATTGTGGAGGTGGAAATATGCTCTATTGTGGGCAGAGATATTAGCTGCAACGTCGGATTGCTAAGCGGCGGATAAAGCATCTTCGGGTTTCATGGAATATCCATTGAATTTCTCCTCTAGGCTTTTCGCCTTTGCCATCACCGCCACACTCTTCCCCCTCTCTCTCTCTTCTTTACACCTACATAATGCGCATAAATTAGGAGAAAATAAAAAAGAGTTTGAGCTTGAGGGTGGTGACTGATCTCGTAGCGAGCTAGGTGATGAGATGAGGTGTACGTCACCCGGAGAGATTGATAAGGATGGTAGGGCGAATGGTGATGAGGATGACGCAGGTGTCTTGCACAGAGAGACCCAACGATGCGAAATTTGTTGGGTTCAGGAGGGAGATGTCCGATTTTACTTCATTTCATTGGCTCGTAACTGTAAAGACCATGTTTGTGATGTTAAATTTTGTGCAAAAGCTTTGTTTCATCTTAAGTTGATTGAAGATTTAAATAACCACAAAAGATACATTGAAGAAAAGATTTTTGTCATTGTGGGGCTCACATTCATTTTCTAGGAAGGTAAGTGACCATAGATACCTGTTTCATAGAAGTTTATTGTTTACAAAATCATTTTAGGCATTTAAGGTAATTAATTGATTGGTTTGTGGTATTTTAGTCCCTAATTGGGCTATTTAGGACACTATGTATTGATCGGGGTTTTACCTAGATCAATCGGTGGCGCTCTCTATATGCCATTTAGACATTGCCATGCCCCGATTGATCGGGATTGATGGCTCGATTGATTGGTGATCTCCCTGAAAGCTTAGTTTCATTCTGTGACCCCCGAATCGATCGGGCTTGGACTCAAATCGATCAGGTTCATAAAAAACAGTTTTTCTATTATTAAAAATCTTCCTATTTGATTTGATTTCGAGTCTTTTTCTCTTGGGATCTCTTAGACTTTATAAATAGAGTCTATTATCATAGAGAGGGTTAAGCAAGCCTCTCTCATATAAGTTTTACATTGTTCATCATCTTAAAACTTCTCGAGAACACTTTAACCTTCACTTATATGCTATAGAAATCTTCAAACCACATACTTCGCACAACTTTGAGTGTTTATGAGTCCGTTGCGACGGAAATCGAACTTGTGAGTTCGTGTTTGGAGGTATCGCTGCGAAAAAGGTTGGTTGCGACTAAAGTCATGAAAACGGAGATCGATCATGTGTGATCGTGAGAGTGAAGGCAACTGCGTGAGTCCTTGTGATCTGTAAGTGTGTCTTGTGTTTATTGAGTTCATAGTGAATTTGCTTTAACTGGATTAGATCCTGTGGTTTTTTTCATCTAGGGTTTTCTACGTAAAAATCTCTTGTGTCAATTTTTAATTGCTTTTCTACTTGCTATGTGATTGATTTGATTGTGGTAAAAGAGATTAATTATTCTGAAATTAAAATTGAATAAGATTACACATAATACCTATTCAACCCTCTTCTAAGTATTATAAGCTTAGTGTAACCAAAATTCCAATAACATCATGTGGCTTTATCACAGTTACATATAAGTTTTTCTTAGGAAGGGAGACATTCCAAAATCTTAGACTTATACTCCGCAACAAAATGATGAGGAGGGAGCATGAGAAGCTCAACTAGGAGTGCTAATAGGCTACCGTAAGCTTGTATTCTTTCTTCTCCCTATGCATGGGACTAGCCTATATACGGTTCCAATTTTATATCTTTTTGTTAAGAAATGCAGCTCATATTCTTTAATTTTTCTTCTTTTTTTTTTAAAATTTTTTTTTTTATTTATATAAATGTGTTTGAAACTTTGACATACAATGATGGGACCCACATATCTTCCTATTGGAAGGAAAACTGAAAAACAGGTCATTGATTAATGTGATTTTTCTTTTTTCATTAAATGAGGGTACATACCCAGGTGTCTTCATTTCGTTGAAATTGTGTAATTAGTGGATTAGTTGGATACGATTAATAGAAGCTTTCATGAAACCTAATTGTGGGGAGATATTGTATCAATTTTTTTTTTCAGAGAATTATGTAAAATGGGATTAAACATTAAAAAGGTTTCTTGTAATTTACCATTAAAAAAAAAAAATTGTCTTTACGAATTGTATAGAATTTAATGAAAGTTACATGGTAAAATAATTTAGTCTTAATTAAAAATAAGTATTTCCTATTGGATAGGCCCAGTTTAGTTGGGGCATATATGCAAGCCCATGTATAATCCCGTGCTCGATATGAGGCCTACTATGGATCGGGATATTAAGAGGGGAGCTTCTATTGGCACCCCAAGACTTGTTTTTTATCTCCCACTTATTTTACATTTTAAGATTTTATGAAAAATATAGAGATTTTCATAAAAACTAATCGCGTAAGGTGAAAATTAGGGAAATGAGATATTCAGATATCAAACGCTAGAAGGTGAAAATTAGGGCTATTGTATTGAATAGTTTTCAGAGTTAAAGCTTGAGTTAAAGCTTGATTTTGGTGCACACAAGAAAAGTCTTTTCCCACGTCATTAAACGAAAGCAACAAAGAAGAAATTGCAAGGAAGTTGCCAAAACTTTACCTTTCGCCCTTTTTAAGTTCATCATAGTTGGAGCCAGAGACCCACTTTTTCCTCAAATGGATGGGAGAGGGGTGTCGCTAGCTTGAGAGTGGGAAAGATTTTCTAAAATTAATAAAGAAGGAATCGTTTTGAAGAAGTTGATTTGTAAAACATGATTAAACAATCACTATCTCGGGCCCTTTTCCCCAACTCACCTTTCAGTTTAATTACAACCAGCTTTTATTAAAAATAATTAATTAAACAATATATTTCCATTTTATTTCCTTCAGATTTGTTTAATCCTTGTAGTTTCTAATGCCAATGCCTGCTTCACCCATCACGTATGTCCTGTCTCCTATGTGTGCCACTGAGGTGGTCAATTCTCGAATTCCATCCTTTTTTTCCCCCTCCGGTGCATAATTTTCCACAATATTATCCGCATACATAATTCATATTTTAATATTTTTTTTAAAAATAAAATAAACCACAATCTTAATTGTTTGATTTTCTATCAACCTTACATAAATTAACCATGGGCGGAGCCAGGGGGGGCCTTTGGGGGCATGTGCCCCCCACTGGCTCAACTAAGTTTTTTTTTTTTTGGAGAGATATTACCATTTGATGACTATTTCTTAACATAATTCCAAAAAGAGAAAAATGGTAGTCATTTTAAAGTATATTTACAGTCAATTTGTAATAAGTTGACACAGAAACCCTTTTTGTGGTATTAAATTGAAAAAGATTACTAAAAAATAATTTTTTCAAAAAAATGCTTCTTAGGCTTTTAGTTCCCAATTCCCACTTCACAGAATCATAGCATAGTACCCCTTTGGAGATAAATCCTGCCTCCGCCCCTAAAATCAAGTCGCTAATATTATTAAATGCTACATTATTAGCTGGGCGGATGATGTTCCTACCGTCCATTTTATTTTTATTTTTTTGACTTTTAATTGGGTCGAAGGATGACATGTCTTTGTCGTCTGAGTTGTTTTAATTTGGATGTGTTCTTTATTCTTTGGGTTGGTTTATGAGCATGTCAATGTAGTGGTTTTACTTCTCGGGAATTAGCAAATCTGTAATTTTAAAATACATTTGGCTTTAATTGGGAACAATTTTTAGCTGTGAAGCATGCCTGCAATGTCATTAATTTAGTTGGAAAATCTTTCACTCTTTCACTTTGAATGAGAATATTTGAAAAGATTGCAATCATCACTATAACTGATGTTATATAGTCAATTTTTAGAAATTCATGACATGTCAGTATTTTGAATTTTCATTCTCTTTTGTGATAATAATTATCATTCTCTCAAATTATTTAATTCAAAGTAATAAATTTATGCCTTTAATATCCTATAAAATACACCAGGGCCAAGCTATTGCCACCACATAAAATACTCTAAGCCCCCCATTTAATTTATATTTTTAAAGTTTTATGAAAAATATTAAAAAAATTTATGAAAACTAATCATATAGTCTACTAGAAAACATCATTCCGGACAACTTTGTAGAAGAAAGTTTTTCCAAAATTTGCCATTTAAGTAGATTTTTTGACAATTTTTCATGGAAAATGAAATAGAGATTGTAAATGGTCAAAAAGTTTGCTTAAATGATAGATTTTGGAAAAAATTTCTTCTATAAAGTTGTTTAGAATGATGTTTTCTTGTGAACAATGTTATTATTTTTCGTAAAAACCTCTTATATTTTTCATAAAATCTCAAAAAGTATAAATTAATGGGGGGCTTTGAGTACTTTATGTGATGGCAATAGCCCCACTCAATACACCAAATTGTTCAAACTTCATTTGATCGTCCAAACAGGCTATCAGTGTTTCACATATTTTACTTTTAGCCAAAAGGACAAAAAGGGGATATGCTGGAATTGGAGCCTGTGGTGTGCGTGGATTAATAATCTATCTGTGGTTCCCAAGGTTGGAATAAACTTAATTAAAGCTGTGAAAATTAAACAGGTATTCTGTATCTTAATTAAAGCTGTGAAACCTTTGGATATCTTTTTTTTTTTTTTTTTGTTTGGTTGAAAAAACGTTTGGATATTTTATTTGATGGGTATATTTGTTTATGAAATTGTAAGTCAAAGTCACTGAGCAATTTGCTCTACATGCATTTACTATAATTTTTAGACGTCACTCTAGCATCTCTGGGTCATTGTGGAGGTGGAAATATGATCTATGGTAAGTTTATATTCTTGTTCTATTTAGTAAGCTTGGATGGGATACAATGTTTACTATGTCAAAATAAAATGAGACCCACCCCACGATGGCCCCGTTATTAGAATCAGCCTGGTTTGATGAAATTTGGAAACTTAATTGACTAGAACCTTTTTTTTCTCCTTTTTTTTTTGTTGCCTCAAGTTTTTGTAAGATTTACACCAACCACCAATATTTTAGAATTTTTTATCAGATTTACATGGAAAAATAATTAAATCAAATTGAAAATATAGCGCATAACCTTAATTCCTAGGCACAAATTACCCCCTATGTGCATGATAACACGTGAGAAGAAAATTATGTTCAAGGGAATTTACATATCAGTCAGAGGAAGGAGATAGAAAAGAGGAAGGAAGAGGGAGGATAGAGAAAATATTAACGAAAGGTGAGGGAGAGGAGAGAGAAGGGGGTGTGGATTTAGTAAAAAGGGGAACAAAAATGCCCCCCCCCCCCAAAAAAGAAAAAAAGGAAAGATAAATTGCTTGAATACTCTTCAATTATGGGTTCATTTTCGTAAAAACTCCCTGAATTTTAAAACAAAATAAATAATCCCCTAAATTAGTATTAAAAGGGGTGGCTATTCCACCTCTCAATTTTAAGCACACCCCCCTCAACTTATTTTTGACTTTTTAAGTTTTTATGAAACATAGAAAAGATTTTTATATGAAAATTGGTTACGTAGTCTATTAGAAAATATCATTTTAAACAACTTTGTTAAAAAATGATTTTTTCAAAATCCGCCGTTAAATTATTAAAAAGTCCATTTAAAAGACAAATATAAAATAGTTCTAAATAATGGTTTTTTGTGAGTATCACGGACGATATCACATTAATGGAATAATGGTTACGTAAGAAATAGAAAGATTTATTCGGCATATTTTGCATTCTTTTTTATTTAAATAAAAATATCTTAAATTATTGTTAAAATAACTATAAAAAAACACGAATGGCATGAAGCTTTATGGAATGGCGAAGAAAATGTACGGTGTTTCCACAAAAGATATATTTTCATTTCATTTATTTAACATGATAGGGGTTGCGTGACGTAACGTTTACCGTTGTGTTAATCCGTTGAATTCAAAATTTTGAATGTTTCCAGCTACATTGGTTGGGAGAGTTCGCGTAATCTCACTGCGAAGACAATGTCAATAAGCCCCAATATTAATCAAATCTGTGGGAACGTACCAGAAACGATAAATTATTAAAAGGTCCATTTAAAAGACAGATATAAAATTGTTCTAAATAATATTTTTTTGTGAGTATCACAGACAATATCACATTAAAGGAATAATGGTTCCGTAAGAAATAGAAAGATTTATTCGGTATACTTTGCATTCTTTTTTATTTAAATAAAAATATCTTAAATTATTGTTAAAATAACTATAAAAAAACACGAATGGCATGAAGCTTTATGGAATGGCGAAGAAAATGTACGTGTTTCCACAAAAGATATATTTTCATTTCATTTATTTAACATGATAGGGGTTACGTGACGCCGTTGTGTTAATCCGTTGAATTCAAAATTTTGAACGTTTCCAGCCACATTGGTTGGGAGAGTTCGCGTAATCTCACTGCGAAGACAATGTCAATAAGCCCCAATATTAATCAAATCCGCGGGAACGTACCACAAAATATCAAAGCTCTAAAATTCCAGTCGACAAAAGAAGCATCCTTCACCTGAATTGTAGTAACCTTCTATGCAAAACCCTTCAACTATAAAAAAACAGGAGAGGTATAGAGAATGTAATTATGCTTGTCTAATTAATAGTTTTCGAGGAAGATGGATTTCCCTTCCATTATATTTATTGTTTTCGCTTCGGTAATTATATTTATTGTTTTCGCTTCGGCAATCACTACTCTGTCTTTTATGATCGCTTTCTGGAGGTCTTGCTACATGAACGGAGCGGGAATCCGGCGGCTGGTCCAAGAGCAGGAAGTGATCATGTCCACGACGGCGCTTGGGATGCCGGTGGCGTTGGAGGTGCATGCTGATGCTGTTGTTGATTTTGGTGGGGGTACTGGTGGTGTGGATGGCGGTGGTTTTTGCGGGGGTGGTGGTGGGGGTGCGGGTGGTGGAGGTGGAGGTGGAGGTGGGGATGGTGGTGGTGGTGGTGGTGGTGGTGGAGGAGGAGGAGGAGGAGGAGGTGGAGGTGGAGGTGGGGATGGTGGTGGTGGTGGTGGTGGTGGAGGAGGAGGAGGTGGGGGTTGTTGACATCAATAGCATTTATGCAGATGGTGTTAGGGGAGTTTCCTTTCCCCGTGTGGAAAAACAGTTTGTTCTATTTAATTAATTGATTATTTATTTAATTTGTGCATAATAGATAAGAATTCCAGTTTCCCATTATATTTTCGGAACAATTAAGGAATTCCAGTTTCCAATCTGTAATTCCCCCTAATATATATTCGAAACAATTAAAGAATTCCAGTTTCCACACGCTTTAATTAGAACAGAGCAAGAGAAATGAAATTCGAAATCTATCCAATACCAACTCTATTTTACAAAAGATAAAAATAAATAAATAAATAAATGAAACCCACCCCCCCCCCCCCCCCCCCCCCTCTCTTTCTCTCTCCCAAATCAATTTCTAAGCTTTTGTTGATGGGGAGAAATGAGATATTCAGATATCAGACGCTAGAAGGTGAAAATAAAGCTATTGTATTGAATAGTTTTCAGAGTTAAAGCTTGATTTTGGTGTACACAAGAAAAGTCTTTTCCCACGTCATTAAACGAAACCAACAAAGAAGAAATTGCTAGGAAGTGGCCAAAACTTTACCTTTCGCTCTTTTATAAGTTCATCATAGTTGGAGCCAGAGACCCTCTTTTTCCTCAAATGGATGGGAGAGGGGTGTCGCTAGCTTGAGACTGGGAAAGATTTTTTAAAATTAATAAAGAAGGAATCTTTATGAAGAAGTTGATTTGGAAAACATGATTAAACAATCACTATCTCATGCTCTTTTCCCCTTCTCACCTTTCAGTTTAATTACAACCAGCTTTTATTAAAAGTAATTAATTAAACAATATATTTCCATTTTATTTCCTTCAGCTTTGTTTAATCCTTTTAGTTTCGAATGCCAATGCCTGCTTCACCCATCACCTATGTCCTGTATCCTGTGTGCGCCGCTGAGGTGGTCATTGCTCGTATTCCATCTTTTTTTTTCCCCCTCCGGTGCATAATTTTCCACAATATTATCCGCATACATAATTAATATTTTGATATTTAGAAAAAAATAAAAATAAACCACGTTCTTAATTGTTGATTTTCTATCAACCTTACATAAATAAAGTCGCTAATATTATTAAATGCTACATTATTAGCTAGGCGGATGATGTTCCTACCGTCCATTTTATTTTTATTTTTTTGACTTTTAATTGGGTCGAAGGATGACATGTCTTTGTCGTCTGAGTTGTTTTAATTTGGATGTGTTCTTTATTCTTTGGGTTGGTTTATGAGCATGTCAATGTAGTGGTTTTACTTCTCGGGAATTAGCAAATCTGTAATTTTAAAATAAATTTGGCTTTAATTGGGAACAATTTTTAGCTGTGAAGCATGTCTGCAATGTCAATGTAGTTGGAAAATACTATTTATTCCGCAACACAAGATTCTCACCCTCTTACACAGGACCTGAAACCCCACTATATATATATATATATATATATAAAAGAAAATGCTATTTCACCCATCTTTTACCATCCACTTTGTGTATCGAATGTGTATAAGTGAAAGCAAACATGTAGAGCCTAACATGAAATAAGAAGAAGTTGCCATATATTGATGGATGAGAAAATATGAGTGAAATAACATAGTTCATATATATATATATTATTGACCACATTAATATGTCACCACAATGCTCCGATAGCTTTGGTAATTACAAAGAGGAGCCCTTACTAGCTTTCTCCAGTAGGAATTCATTTATTTGAAACAAAATTCCCATAAGGTGGTAGTCTAGCTTGATCAGGGTATCTATATATGTCCCATGAAGCAGAACGGTGAAGTTCGACTTTATCCATAGGGTAATCAGGCAATGGTCAAATTTTTTTTCAAAGGTTAAGTATTGCTGTGGAGTGGATAATAATCTTACTTGTAATAGGAATTATTTAAAACAAAGTTCAAAAACCAAAGACGAGACGCATAGGATTTTGAGATCAAAGACAATTGTTTTTAAAAAAAAAAAAAAATTAATTTCAATGTAAATAATAAACAAAAGTCAACAATGAGTTTCACAAGATTCCATGCACGAATCAAAAGTCAACCAACCTAAACCTCCAACATGCTTATTTGTTCAGAGGTGAAATCAGATTCCACAATTCATTGTTTCAAGGAAGATGGAATGGTATTCCATTGCACTCCTAGCTTGCGCTTCTGCGTTCACTGCAATTCTAATTTTAATGTGTCTCTGCAAGCTAGGCCACAACAGGGAAAAAATTGAGGAGCAGCCTAAAGCAACTGAAGCTGGCAGAGACATCAAAGATGGTGAGGCAGGCTTTGGTTCACCTGTAGATGCTACAGCTTCCGCAAGCTAGCGCTAAAAGCGGTGAAAGCAGCAGTGGTCGATCATAGTGGCCAAGATGATCGACGGTGGTGGTGGCCGGCAACAACCATTGTGGTGGTTCTAAAGAATTAAAATCAGGTTTTATTTCAGCGCCTTGGAGTCATGTTTGTATTGTCTAATGTGCATGTGGTGGTGTCGTCTTCCTAATTTGGTTTCCCTGGGTGGGCCTCTGTAATGTTATAGCAAATTAACACTGTCAATTGTCTTGTGAATAAATTCCAAGTTGTAAATTATAACAAAAGTGTTCTGTTAATATGAATCCTTATTATTATTATTATTTTAAAGCACAAAAAAAGAACAAAATTGGC
The DNA here is from genome assembly GCA_039720395.1 of Liquidambar formosana. Classification (NCBI taxonomy): domain Eukaryota; kingdom Viridiplantae; phylum Streptophyta; class Magnoliopsida; order Saxifragales; family Altingiaceae; genus Liquidambar; species Liquidambar formosana. The sequence continues at coordinate 45,286,484 of CM077821.1, read as the reverse complement.
ATTATATGTGGTGATAATTGTTGAAGAGCCTGGCCAATCACCGAATTCAAAGTCAGCCATTATATGCACCTAGGAAAAATTTAGAAAAGTAGGTCTGGCCAAATAAATATTTTAACAAATTAATACTATTAATTTTTTTTTTTTTTGGTTGATATACTATTACTATTTTAATTAATAGCATAATTATGGGGGAAGCATAAATGGATTAACCGCTTGATTAGATGAAAGGAAAACTTTTAATTTTTAATTTTTTTCGCTAACCATATGAGTAGAACCCTGGACCCAATATCCTCGACAATTTTTTTTAAAATTTTTTTAATCAATTACCCTTGACAACTTTAGGTCAAAAGTAGTATTATTACATTCTTACAACTTAATCATACAAATAGTTTATACCTAGAACACACATAATTTACTATAAGAATGGTGATTTTGTATAATGGGATTAATTCTTATCCAAACGGGGCCACTAGATTATTTTAACACGCAGTCTAATGAATTAGACTCACCACATGGTGGACCTCCCCAATATTTATTATGGTGGGATGGCAAAAATGTTAAGGGTCGCTTGACATTGCGGAAATAATTCACTTGGAAGTTGGAAAGAGCCAAATTCAATTCCTTTCCCCAAACAGAATAGGAGAGTGCGGGTAATTGTGGAGCGGAGGAAGGATAATTATGGAGAGTTTGACTTGTGAATTGTCTCTTTAGTATCTCCTATTTTCTAATTTTTGCTAAGAAAAAAAAAAGGTTGACATCAACTCGAATTGAAATAGTTTCTGGATATTTCTTTTCCTTTAATTTCTTAGCTATGAAGTACTATTGGAGGTTTTTTTTTTTAATTAGAATTTTACTGAAGAAAGCTAGTAGCCTAATCTATCTTCCTTCCTTTTTTTTTTCTTTTTTTTTTCTCTTTGATGTAGTAGTAGCATGCTATTACATAAAAGAGAGTGTGTCAGGCCTTCTCTTCAAATACTAAGAGCATGCCACGTGGCACATCTCCTAAGCCATTAAAATAGGTTCTTTCAATAATCTATATAAAGAAAAAAAAAATACATCAAATAAATAGTTAAGGAAAAAATAATTATGGCACTTTGGCGTTAGAATCTTAAAAGGAAAAAAAATTGAATTAAGAAGATCACTAATCAAAATTTTAAATTATCTTCTCTCAATCATTATTGTAAATCCTAGAAATCCTTGCATGTAAGTATGTAACTATTTGGCTAGCTAGGGGGGTTAATTTTTTATAATTAAGAGATATTGTTGTTAGTCATAATCATAAAATCATTATATATTATTCTGCAATCGCGTAAGATAATACTACTATAGAAATAAAGAAGAAAGACTTCAGACCTTCCATACCAAAAATGGATAATAGATATTAGGTAAATAATAATGCTTTATATTTCAGAATTTCATAGGTGGATGCATATGCCATGCAAGTGTGTTCACATACGACACCCTAATAAAGAGTGGAAAGGGACTCTTACTTTTTCAATTTACTATTATACCCTTCTATGAATATGAGGTTTAAGAGGAAAATACTACGATTGAGAGATCAAGGGATAGACAAATATGGATAGACTGGAACTCTAAATGGAAAACGCGCTTTGTAAGTGATCTCTCTCTCTTTCTTTTTTCAAACCCTGCTTTGTAAACTTGTTTTAGCAGTATCTTACTTGCAGAGCAGTGCACTTAGCCTAAGTATGTATATAACCCACTGTTCCTCATTCCAAGAGCCAATAATTTTCTCTTTCGTGACATTGAAAGTCGGATTAAAAAAAAACGGTGTTGAAAGGTTTGAGAAATAGAGGTCTAGCAAATTCACATGGACCCTGTTTTCATAGTTCTCCTCTGTGTCATTGCTGCCTTGGCTTCGACAACGATTTGTTGCGCCTGCTTTTGCGACAAATATAGCTCCGACAAAATCAGAGACAATGGTGGTGGAGATGGCGGCGGTGGCACTCGCGGCAGAGGTGACGTGGGTATGTTCACAGTGATTACCATCAGTTCAAGTGGTGGTGTCAGTGACGGCGGTCATGGTGGTGGTTGTGGCGGTGGTCATGGTGGTGGTGGATGTGGAGGGGGTGGCTGAGGTGGAGGGGGCGGCTGCGGTGGAGGAGGTTAGGACAAAGGTTCTTTGATAGATGGAAGGATTCTTGTTATTACTTTGTTATGATTTCATCTGTAGTTGTATCTGAAATTCTAGTCTAGCAAGAAATTCAAATTACAATCTATTGGCGTGCATATTTGTTTGGTCCGAAGGTAGTTGAATGTAACTCAAAAAAAACTTATTTTGAACCGTATCATATGCGGGGACCTTTGATTCCTTAGTTTTGGTCGTTACTATTTGGTTGGTATCGGGGGAATTAGATTGAAATAAAATAAAATGAGATTTTAATGATGCCACTGCGACAAGAGAGGAGAGCATTCCATTCCAACTCCATCCAATTTCAGCCAAACAAACGAAACCTAATATGATGCCAAACACACGTATATATAGAGTTTTACATGCCAAATTTGTAGAACATCCATTGCTGCAGGCAATTAAGCATCCTTCGCTGCAAATGTTTTTGTTTGCTCGAGGAGTTTCACCTCACAGAATCGCAAACCATCCACTTCTGTGGCCTGTGGGAGATCGATCAGCCATCCTTTACAGCAAAAATTTCTATTTTTTTGGGAAGCATCTAATAAGGGTTATTTTCTCTTCAGAAATATATCCTGTATTGATATTTAGGACCCATTTGGAAATTTTAAAAATTGGATCAAGTTGAATCCATTACTTTAATAGTGACTTCTAATTTAAATAAACCAATTCATAATTGGTTTTCGAATTTTTTTTTTTTTTTTTAAAAAAAAGAAGATACCTGTACGAAATACCTTCTTTTTTTTTCTTAGGCCGAACTGATATTTTTTTTTTTTTCTTTTTTTTTCCATAAATAGAGCAATCACCAAACAATAATGATATCAAAACCAATCAAACTCCTGGAAGAGACGGTTATTGTATGACCTCTGTGCTGTTTTTGTACTTTCTCTACGGAGTTTTTCTAATAACAAGGACCTTATTCCTTCAAGATATTGCCCTATTTTTTAAGTTCTCATACATATGGTAAACAGTCAACTTGAATAGCTTGGGAACCCAACTAATGCATCTCTTTCTTAAAACCTGTGATAAAACCCTTTTTTACTTCTGCCAACAAGCAGTTGGAAATTTTACTTCTTTCCTTTTTTCCAGAAAACAATTTCAATGAATACATTAAAGCAAATTTCACAACAACTGGTCTGTATTAAAGCAAATTCCACAATAACTGGTCTGATTTCCAAGGAAATTGCATGTCAAACTCTAGTGACCTATAAAAATCACTTTCCTAACAAACAGAACCTTAATGATGGAAGCATCAAAGCCAATAATCAATTTTTCCTAGGGGAACACATTAACAGCTATATCCATTTTTTGCTCCTAATTGGTTCCATCACCTTCAATTTGCTCATGAACTAAACAAATCTGTGGAACAGGTGGTTTGATCAAACTCTACTGAAGAATCATTAGGCCCCCAAATTGATGATCGGCTTAATGTCTCAAAATTGCAAGAGGAGATGATTTAAAATTGGCCAGGCCCATACTTGAATGGCTTCATGTACCAAAGCTACGGTCTCCAGCGTCTCCAAGTCCAGGAATTATAAACCTGAAAATGCCCAATCAATAAATCAATAAAAAGGGTGAAACAAAGATATTTCAATACTTTGCAATTCCCATACACCTAAGTCAACTACTGGAATTACCAAAAGGAAAGTTAAAACTACCATGCATAATAAAAATGGGAGCTACTTACCCTTTCTCATTGACAGTGGGATCAATGATTCCAGCATAAACGTGAAGCCTGGAAAGTCACAAAATCAGCAACACATTTTTTTTTTTAATTGCTAACACACAAAAACACACCATGAGGAAGCCCACAAACACGACATACGCCAAAAGGGGTCCAAAAGCCCACTTAAAGCTTCAAAAATGATGAGTCTCATGAGTCTACTAACTCATGAAATTTGATTGAGCAATATTCTTACCCAGGGAACTTCTCACTGAGCTTTTGAAGGGCTGGAGGAGCAGCCACAGCTGATATCTGTGACACAACAGAGTCATTTAATAGTGCATAGACTAAAGAAATGTGACTGGAAAACAAACCTCTCGTGTGTGCAGGCATGCATGTGCGCATGTGTGATGAAATTGAACAGCAGACCTTGACATTTTACAATTCAAGGTCATCATCAATTCAATGATAGCTCAACTCCAAATCCCTATGCACCAATCTCTATAAAATTGACCCAAAGTACCATTAAAATCACAAAACCTGCTTGGACATCTAGCCAAAATTTAACCAAATTACCAGAATTTAAGTGCTAGAACAGAACCTCCCTGTATTGGGAAACAATCTTAATTTGACTAATGATAGCTTGATCATCCATACACAAAAATCGCTACTTTGACCGTTGTGCTATACTAGGGAGCCCATTTTAGAGACACCCATACTGGCTCTAGAAATAATCATTCTATTAAAACATAGAAAGGATGCTGTTTTATCTATACTATATATAAAAATGAGAAACTCAGAGTCTGTTCGAAGATTTTCTCCCAAGAATGATCCATATGAAGCTCGCATTATTTCTTGAAATTATTTACCTGTTGCACAAATCTCTATTCCCTATGTCAACTACTATCCGTTTACCAACAAACCAAGAGTGGGGTTGGCTCCTCTCAAGTGTATTACTGTTACATTCAATAAGTTATATTAACTGCTTACATTCACTCATGTTAGCATAAAAGCAATATCTGTTCAGAAAACTTTAGTCAAGATAAAATGATAGATCATCAGATGATGCCAAATGGTACAGTTAATCTATAAAAGGTACCCATCCAATGAAGGGTCACCATCCCCTGGCTCCACCACATAATTTCTTTCTTGACAGGTTGAAAATTCAAACATCATAGGAAATTTTAGAATGCACATACTCATAACAATGCAAATATAATCATACACTGGTAACCACCACAATTGGCATACCACCACTGTTAACTAACATTATTCCATTGTGCATATCCATCACGTGTGCTCCAATCAATAGTTATAATACAATTGCATAAATTTTAAACAGGAACAAGAAGAATGTCTACTCTGTTATTTACCACTTTAATTTGCTTGTTGTCAACCCCACGTTCCTTTAGGAGGGCAAGAGCTGCAACTATTGTGCCACCTGAAATTAATTTTCAAACGAAATGAACAAATGCACATAATCAAGCCTACTTTTCCTCCGAATAGATTTTAATCATATAAAACAAAAACCACAATTCATGTTAGCAATGCTATAAACATGTAATATATATATATATATATATATAGAGAGAGAGAGAGAGAGAGAGAGAGAAGAAGAAGAAGAAGAAAAAATAATTTGGAAACCATTTTTTTTTTCTTTTGGGTACATTGGGAGGGTACTCCTACCCTTTTCCCCACCCTCCCTCACCACTAGGCTAGCCCCAGTGGCTTAATAATTTGGAACTTTAATTGATCATAAAACCTCTACTTAGTTCTTACCATTTTACATGGACTCCCCTATGAGCATCGGATGCAGGTGTAGGTGCATGTCCAGCTGGACAATATAATCCCCAACTCTTAGGACACGGGAACATAGTTAAGTTTAGAAGTGTCCAAAAGTTTGGTATGGAATGGAGAAGGCAATAGACAAACAATATTCACTGCTAGGACAGACCCAACCTACTATGTTTTTATAGATCAACCGGTATTATTGATTATAATTAAATTTTGATGCCAACCTGATTGTATGGATTTATGAGGTGTATAAAGAATTTAAATTCATTTAGTTAATCTAGTGGAATTTATCTGCATTCTAATTAGTAAAGGTATGATAAAATTTCATAGTGCTTAAAACCTACTGGTAGAAGTTGGCAACAGAAAAACAAATTCTCTGGTTTCAGCCAATCAGAGGCAAAAGAGTCATTTTTGAAATTAGAAAAAGAAGAGTCAACATGATGGGTACAGAGGTACATCACGGGGGAAATATAAAATGAGAACAAAACTAAGAATCCACTCTGGTAATAGATTGTACAGAAGAATTTGATGCAAGCAAAGAGGGCATATTTAGGTCACCATGCCAACTGCTAAGATGCACAATTTCATAAATAAGAAAACACTTGCGCTGCAACAGTAAACCAATAATACATAAAAATGAAATCTAGCTGACAGCCCCTTGTTTCACATCGCATGTAATGAGACCGATATCTTGTCACAACAAGTATAACTTTTGCAAGTTCCAAAATAATGGATCTACAGCCTAGATTTCATCCAAAAAACATATATGCAACAAACAAATATCTGCACGATGCTTAGAATGATATAGACAGTAGCACCAAATGGTGCCAGAGCATCCATGTAGAGGATCAAAACCAGAAGTCTATACGAGCATAAAGCTTATGTCGATATAGTACTATCTATCCATAAATGTTATACAATTACCAAAAGTTAAGCACAAAACATGAGCACAGGAGTGGCAGTGAAGCAGACACCAGAACAATCACAGGTCAACAGCTCCATTTAAATAATAAATAAATAATAAAAACTCTGTATATTGTTTCATTGGAACTTTGTCTATGGGGCAATTTGGGTGATGAGGTGTGCCCAACAAAGGTTTATGAAAATCAAAACAATTGTCAAACTGTAAGTTAAGACCCCAACACAATGCAAGAATAATAGAAGAACTAAATATGTAAATTTGATCAAACCACATGGCTTTATATTAAAATACAATGAATGTGGAACAAGGAGCTCAAAACATTGGAAGAATATCAATACCTGTGGCTAGCATTGGATCTACAACAAATACTCGAGACCCTTCAGGAAATTTGTCAGGTAGCCTGCGAAACAGATTAGAAGATATGTCAGAAGACTAGTGCCAACACTGGCATAGAAGTGCAAACAGTCCATAACAAAGAAAGCTAGAAGTGCAAAAAAGGGGATTCTTACTTATTCAAATATATAGTTGGCCGAAGTGTTTCCTCGTCTCTGCTTATCCCTTCATTAGCAAAATGAAAATTAGAATCAAAAACTACAAATGTGGTCACACACATTAATTACATGAAGATACATGAAACTCCAGACTAATAAAGCAAATAAATAATACAAGTTACATTAAACATAATGCGGTCAAAATAATCAATAAATTGAAATTCCATTCCAAGAATTGCATCATCATGGTTGTAACAATCCTCTGAAAAGTAAAATGAAATTGACCCTATAGTTACAGGATATGGAACTAAATTTTGTGACCAAAAATATCTACGATGAATTATGTTCTAAAATTAATGGACTACTCCTAAACCATTCAGCTAAAAGTAATCACCTTATTAATTTTGATATTGTGCATAAACCAGCACTTACCCAGATGATACGTCTTCGTTGCGGGCAAAATTGATGATGCATATTCCACAAGAGCCAGACCAGCTCTCAATATTGGAACAACCTGCAAAGCTAAAAATATAAAGTATCAGTTGCTATCTCAACATAAGAGTCCCTCAAACAGAGTAGCATAATTTCACCAAAATGATGACCTTCACGAGCTTTTATGATAATCAATTCATCATGGCCAATAAAATTAAAGAAATATTAAAAGGCAACAATAGTAGCTTGCACCAACGAATGTGGGAACTCTCTAGACTAACTATACAACCATCAGATGCAGAAAAGATACAGTCTAAACAAAATACAATTACATTAACAAAGAAACAATAATAATTGTGATAATAACTAAAATTACAGAATATTGCTGCTATGCACTAACCGCCACAGGCTCCCTTGGATCAATAAATTCAACAGAGGCAACACCCATTGGTGATTGAATCTCCCCTGTGACAATAGGCTGGGAGCATTCAAACCAAAGAAGCATTAGTAACAAATATAACATTCCTTTTAAGCTAAGACTATTTGGTTTTCTTTTTTTTTCTTTTTTTTTTTGGGGGGGGGGGGGGAAGGGGACAAAAAAATAGAATAAGAGTGATGACATCACATTAACAATATAACATTTCATGATATGCCTGCACAATGTAACAACTTACCAACCAATCCCTTGAAGCTTCATACATTAGTAGCCTCCCCAACTCAGCCATTGCATTCCCTATGGTGATAATAATCATAAGCATTAACACACACACACACACACACATATATATATATATATCTATACACACACATGTATGTATATATCATACGGAAATCTTAGTGAAAAATTATGGCAGCAAAGAAGAACCATACAAACATTATTTTTTTTTAAAGAAAAAAAAAAGGCAACAATTTTACTTTGATGCATGGACGTCTAACATTTAGAAATGCCACTTGCAAAGGCACGTATTGCAGTAATTCCAACATGAGTATCTACAAGTTCACTTAGATTCAAATGAATGCAATAAAAAGGGGAAAAAACGAAAGGAAATGAAAAATCCTAAATGCTTCTCCAGCTTTGGAAGCAATGCCACAATTGTCTCGAGATATATAGGATAATAAATTTTAATTGCCAAGTATTTAATCCCCAATATCTTGAATAAACAATACTTCATCAAAAAAAAATATATATATCTTGAATAAACAATCCCAAAAAATCTAACCATTACACAGTATAACTACCCAATAGTCCACTATTGCTTATGATACACATCACGCAGGATTAAAACCCACATGTGAACAGTCATGGCTTCGTTTTGCATTTCCAAAGGCAATGACAGTCAGTAAAGTGAAAAAGGCATGATGGTCCAATCAGACAATAACAACTTAACAAGAGCTATTGGCTTGTGATTAAAGGGTTATACCTACTTAAAGCTCTTAAGCATGGGAAAGTTGTACATCCCTAGGAAATTCTAACAAACAAGACTTAGAGAGATAAGGGTGAGCGCTATGCTCTTTGATGTAACCATTAGAGAAGACCTATTGATAAATAGAGTTTAACAAATACTTTATTAAACTTGCATTCAACAATCATACTGCCAGGCTTATAAGAATGGAAAATATTGCTTCATCTAAGTTTCGACACAAAACTGGCCGATCCCACCAAGAGAACAATAGGTAGGGGTGTTAATGGTTTTGGTTAAAACCGAGAACCAAATCGAACCAAACCAAAGGCAGTTTGGTTTGGTTTTTTTGTCATTAGGTTTGGTTATGGTTTTAATTTTAGAAAACCGAACTCAATCGGTTTGGTTTTGGTTTTAGTTTTAAAAAACCAAACCAAACCGAAAAACCGAAAAAACCGAAAAATATAATATATATATATATATATATATATATATATATATATATATATATAAACTTAAAGTTTGTAAATTCCCAATTCTAATAAGGGTAAAATAGGTAATGGACTTGTTTTTGTTGATTTTAAGTTTCTTATTGTTTTCCCTTTTTTAGATTGGCATGTATTCAACTAGCTATTAATGTTGTGTGTATTAATGTTGTGTGTGATATTGACATATTGATATATGTCAATATATTTCTATTTTGATACAATGTTTGTTTTTTTTAGTTGCTAATGTAATGCTTTTATTAAAAATGTTTTTATTTGGCGTTTGGCATGTCATTTTTTTCATTTTCAATTATTTGTTGTTACTTGATAGGTTAAAACCGAAACCGAACCGAACCAAACCGAAATATAATGGTTTGGTTTGGTTTTTTTATAATATGGTTTGGTTTTGGTTTGGGAGGAACAAAACCGAAGTATAATGGTTTGGTTTGAAATCTCCCCTAAAACTGAACCAAACCAAACCATTAACACCCCTGACAATAGGCCTAATTGCAGGCATTTGTAACTACACTTGCAGCTAAGTCAAACACGGTCAAATCTAGAACTCAAACAGAAAATTATACTCCATATTAAATTTTAAAAAGGTTGCACTATTTCTACAGCTAGTTTTGATCGCAAGAAGCAGTGAAAAATCAGCTGTGAAAATAGCCATTCATACGATTTCTCAGCAGACAAACAGAAAACCCACTGCCATAACTTGAAAGGAGGAGATGCCAAAACTTGGAACTTCCATCACTTACTAAAAATGGGGCAAGGAGTCTGTTCATTTCTCAAAACCGAAACCCAGTGCTTGATCAACGGGTGCGGAGGAACATAAACCTGAAACAAAAACAAAAACAAAAACAAAAAAAAAAAACACCGATCAACCAATCTAATTAGCTACTTACACTAAGTACGAACACCTCCCAGTTTGGTTGCTGAGAAAACAGAGGAAAAGAAACTTCCGGTTGAAATTTCTGATTCCTTTTCCATTTCCTACATTTTCTCAGCAACCAAACAGATAATAAATAAGAGCCCTAGGGTTGAACAACAAAGAAAAGTTGAAAAGAGTGAACTAACAAGCATTCTGTCCTCTGAAATCGGCTTTTCCTCCATCATAGTTTGGGACTTCACGACGAGAAGGCTACGACGACGCCGACAGTTCGTATACAAAATCTGTATAAATTAGGGTTTCAGACTGAATTGAATTTAATATAGGTAAAGGAAAGTTTATATATACACATATGTATTACCTGTTTGGGTTTGAGATTGAAATCGAGAGAAGGGGGGAGATCGAGGTTGTAGGTATGAGGAAATTGGTTTTGGCTGTAACATAAGGGCGAAAAAAGCGGCGCATCGGACGGGTATCCGAGAAGCGAGTTAATGCGGCACGCCATGCATCCGATGATTCCGATCTAAATTTTTTTAGAATAAAGTTTTTGAAAAGAAGAAAAAGTGAAAGTGGGAGAGAAAGATGAGAAACGTCACCAAGATAGAGAATGATTGGGCTTGCAAGCGGATTACTAGAAGCCTGGATGAACTGGTGCTAAATTACAATAAAGACCTCACTTGAGTATTGTACTCTTTGTACAGTTCGTTAAGTGACCAGTAATTTAATGCCAAATCCATCATATTTAAGACAGTTGTCCAATTTGTAATTAAATGATTCAAGTTATTTTACATAGTATTGAAAACACAATTTCATCACCTTAAACTGAGAAATTCAATAAAATAGTAGTCATCATTTCAAATGGGGGGTGCAACTTGATCCGAGCCAAGGGTATATTTGAACCAAACCGAATTAATTCAGGATCTCAAAAATTGAACTAGAACCAAACTGGAAATTATATTGGACCGGACAGGCAAAAAGGGTCCAAATCTCTGTGTTTTTTTTTTTTTTTTTGGTGTGTAAAAGGTAATAACTTTATTGAATAAGTATTATTATTTATTCAATAATACTTATATATGGAGTATAATATATTAATATGAACATATATATATATATATTCGTAATTCAGGAATTCGGTTCGAACCGGTTCTGAAACCCCTAAATCATGGATCAGACTGAATTCGTCGGTTCTTAAAATTGTGGCTCAAGAATCGGACTGATTAGTATTTAGCCCAGACTGGACCGGACCGAATTGCTCGGAACGGTCCGATTCTTGGATCTACCCGAATCAAGTTGCACTCCTATTATAAATAAGGTGAAAATTCAAAATAGTGACATTTAATGAATTTCTAAGAATTGATCCTATAACATAAATTATAGTGATGACTTTAATTTTTTTTTTTTTTTTTGTTAAATATTTCAATTCAAAGTGATAGATTTGTGTCTTGATATTATATAAAATATTTTGAATCGTTTAATTTCGAATTGGACACCCAAACAAGCCTTTAGAGGTTTTTTTTTAATAATTATTTTAATGTTGGTGTATCAATCAACATATTTATCACTTCATTTCCATTAGTTATGACAGCCTACAAGGCACGCTACACATCAAGTTGGTTGATGGGTATGCCACATAAGTACTTGAAACCCTTTTTTTTTTTTCTTTTAAATTATTTTTTTGGGTGTAGGTTGAAAGTTTTTTATATTTAAAAAATTGAATAATGTAACATGCCACTTAAATTGCCACACTAGATTATGAGCAATGAACACTATAACACTGCTCTAGACTCTAGAGGCTATTTATATCCAATGTGTTTATTCGCTATTGAAGTATTATGCATACTACAAACTTTCAAAGGACTCTGTATAAAAGGAGTTACTTGGAAAAAACCCCTAGTGGGCCTATCTGCAATAGAATCTTTGGAGCATGTTGTACTTTATTCTTTTGATTTTTTGGCCTTTTGTCGTCATTGGTTGGATATATATATAACACTACTCTAGACTCACGAGGCTATTTATATCCGATGTGTTTATTCGCTATTGAAATATTATGCATAGTTCAAACTTTCAAAGGATCATCTAGATTGAAGGAGTTAGTCTAATAAAACCCTTAAGCGATGTTTTCTTGGTTGGAATGGAATGGATGGAATGGAATTACATTCTAATTCATTTCCAACGGCGTGTTTAGATGAGATAGTTAAACTGGAATGAAATTAAAAAAAAAAAGAATGGATCATTCCATTCCATTATAGGTTATTTTAAGTATGGAATCAGATTCCATTCCCACTCATTCCATTCCAGCCAAACAAACATAACATTAGTGGGCCTATCTGCAATAGAATCTTTGGAGCATGTTGTACTTTGTTCTTTTTTTTTTTTAGCCGTTTGTGGTCATTAGTTGGATATATATATATATATATATCGTCCAATTAGATAAGAACGTGCTTATTTAAGTTATATTAGTGTCATGTATTAAGAGTTGTACTTTATGTATTAGTCTTATGTACTCCTTAATCCATCAACGCATGAGTACAAGTCTCAATACGAGTGTTGATATAACTCATAACAGCATGTTTTTATCTTACTGTCATCCTTTATATATAAATCACATCTAGTGTGGAGTATAGGTGATGCCCAATTTTAAATAAATTAATTAATTAAAAAAAAACATTATTGGCTTGTACTTTAGGAGAAGTGTCAATTTCGTACCTAAACTAAAAATTTTTCCAATTTGATTCCTAATCTATATACTACCTATAAAAGTTTATATCTAAAGAAAATTTATGATTGACCATTACACCCTTACTTAGAACTATATATTCAATTATACCCCTTGTTCTTATGTATGCGTGTCAACCATTCAATTTACCATTCCGTGGTTTGCAACTTGTGAGCATAGTGTTTACATATAACACGATGTTGTGCCAACATAGCATCCGTGTCACATATATATAACTTACAAAGGGTGCATTACAGATAGGTCCGACTACGGGCAAACAATTACAGTTCATTACAAATTATTAGTCATTCTTAGTTAAGTTAGTAGTCATTCACAGTTCAATACAAATTATTATAATTTACTAGTAAATTACCACTAACTTAACTAAGAATGACTAATAATTTGTAGTAAACTGTAATTGTTTACCCGTAGCCGGACCTATCTGTAATTCACCCTTTGTAAATTTTTCACTCCATGAGACCATCGACTAATAGGTTCCATAAACCCATATACAAAGGTATTATTATTATCCTTCTTATTTTTTGTAAAACATATCATAAGATGCCATATATTACACTACTTTTACTTCTTTTTCAATGTGATTGTTACTTTTTTTTTCCCCCCTTTTGTTCGTATTTATCACGATCAGTTTCCAAGAGCAGAAATTTAGAGAAAACCTGTTTTCAAAGTACATAGGCTCTTCGAAGTATTCTTTCATATTTCTCAATTTCAACTTGTATATATGTATTGTTTTGAGTACTTAATCTGTCATTTTTATGTGTGCATAGTATATATATTATTTTTATATATGCATATATTATCAATAATTACATAAAAAAATTGAGTAAAATATACTATTTTATGTATGCATATGTTGTCAGTGCTTTGGCACTTAATGGACGTTAAGCATCAGCTTTGTGTCATTAAAAATATAAAATCTTTATGGATGTTCATAGATTAAAAACAAAAATAAATGAAGTTCTCATATATTTATTTTTTATATAATTAATATTGTTTAAAATTGTTCACATGCAATGCACGTATGCTATAACTAGTATACTCAAGTGAAATGATTTGGTTCGAAACCCAAATTTCAGCAAATTTCAGTTCTTTAGAAGTAATTTTATGGGAAAAGATAATACAGAGAATATTTAACACTTTAATGGCATGGGTTTGAGTTCCATTCCCATCAAAAAGTCAATCTTTTGTTGACTTTTATTTATTTATATGGCACGTTGGTGTTTTATTTTTGGAAGAATAACAATTAACAAAGTGATAGGTTAAAATGAAAGTAATTCCAAAATAAGGATTAAAGTCCCATATTTCATTAGAAAGGATAGTAATGAAGTTTAATTCTTAAAAGAAGGGATCTACCATATATTTATCATTCTATAATATCTAATTTGCCATTTTTACTTAAATTTTAATCTTTTATCCCACCTAATTATCCTCCCCCTTTTGATGGGCATGCCCACATGCCAATGTTTGAACCTAAGACTCCAAAGAGAAGTCTTAGAATCTCAACCAACTAGGCTGAGGGTAGAGCCACTAATTATCCTCTCCCTTTTCAGACCCATTCCCCTCTTTTCTAATTTAAAAGTTTTATACAATGAATCAAAAATACCTACCATATATATATATATTGATAAATTATATTTTATTTTCAAATGAAATAATAATCATGCATATATACACTGTAGATGCTTCTTCATATATCTGTTTCAGTAACTTATTTTATCATCCTTGCAAATGGGAGGTTTGATAAGTTGCGAGACACTAAAAGTACTAATATATAACATTTGAAAAAAAAAAAATTTGATATTGATGGGTTGCACATGAATGAAGAAGGCTATGTCACCACTTAGAATTTATGGAAAAAACCCTGGGATGGAGGCTTGCCTTAGAGGGAACTGCTTTTGGGCCTAAGATCTGTTAGAATGTGTTCTGTTGTTACTTGGTTTTAGTTTATGTATTAGCAAAACAAGAACAAAAAAAAGAAAAATCCGAAAAGACACAATACAGTTAGCAAACTGAATTACTAGAACCCCTTTTATTTTTTTTTTATAAATGTTTCTGCACTATTTGCAAGTGATTTTCTATTCTCTACAGTCACAATGATTCCTTCTACTTCTTTTTTTTATTAATCTTAAACTTCTTGTTTTATTGGAAAATGAATAACTAAAAATGGAGAGAAGAGAATGATAGTTTTATGAGTAGAGAGAGAGGTGAAAGGCAAAGCTGATGAGAGGATTTAGGTGGGGTCAAAAAATTTGACTGATAGGATATAATGGACATTTAATCTTAAATCATCTTTTTGGGAATTAAAGTTCATTATGGCCCTTTTGAATGAAATATGAGATTTTTTACCTTTTTTTAATTTATTTTTATTTTAACCCACCATTCCACCATTCCATCATTTTTCTTTTGTTTTTTGTTATTTATTTATTTATTTATATTTTTTGCGAGGGTGTTGGGAAAATGCTGGAAGAGAGTGTTGAGCTTTCTTTTCCTTCTTTTTTTTTTTTTTTTTAGTACTTTGGCCTTTTTTGGGGGGTTGTGGGAAAATGCAAGAAGAGAAAAGAAAGTGAAATTTTGAATTTTATGTTTTCATGTTGTTTGGGTGTCTTAGAATTTTCTCTACCTAATTTTGGTTCATGTTTGGTGCTGAACAAAAATCATGACAAAAGATGCAATATCTCTATTGGATCATCCAGGTTGGATAAAAGAGCCCCTGTTTTGGGGCATTCAATGGGTGACTCCAATGACCCTAAATTTTAATTTTCTATCAAACATTAATCTTTGATTTTATTCCTTTTTTTCTCATATTGAATTTTCTTATCTATCGGCTAAAGGATTATAAATAGAGTTACATTGTTAGTCTTGAACATGACTTCCTCTCCTACTCTGTTTCAGTAACTTATTTTAGACCCAAAGCCCCTCTTTTAATTTGGCACTGCATGACTTCCTCTCCTACTCTGTTTTATAGACGACGTTTCTTAGAATTTCTAACACTGCACCAATTTTAGAGAGATGCTTAAAATTGGTGCTCCCCTAACTATATATGGTTTCACAATGTTTATTTCCTGATTGTATACATGTGTCGTTTAATTTTCAGGCATCTTGCCTATGAAGAGGAACTAGCTATGAAGATTAACATCGAAGAATTCTTCTCCACTACAACTGCAAAAGACAGACTCACAGGCTAACGATGTACAACCCACCTCAATGTCTCCCACTTGGGACTACAGTATTTTTTTTTACTTAGGACTAGCCTTCTGTGAATAACTGACCACCCCCAGGGTTGTAACTTGATGGTTGGAAGCAGGGGTGGAGTCAGGAATAATCTCCAATGGAGGCACCGTACTGTGATTTTGTGATGTGGGAACTAAAAACTCTCAAGAGCCTCCTTCGGGAAAATTATTTTTTGATAATCACTTTCCAATATAATACCAAAAAAAAGATATTGCTCGTCAACTTATTACAAATTGACTATATATATGTTTCAAAATGACTACCAAGTTCTTTTTATTGGCATTATATAGGGAAATGGTTATCAAAAGATAATTTCTCAAAAAAATAAATAAATAAAAATTTTTGAGTTAGTGGGGGCACTTGCCCCTAGTGCCCCCCCTTTGGCTCTGCCACTGGTTGGAAGGTCGGGCCTCATGGTTTGTATATATATATATATATATACAGTTATATTTTCATCAGCACCATGCATTGAAGGTTGCACCTTTTGCATAGGTCCAATGCACCTCATATCCCACTAATGAATAAGGTACAACTCCCAATGCGGGTGTTGATATAAGTTATATCAGCACATGCTTACCTGATCATCATCCTATATATATATATATATATAGTTGTAGCAACAAGCTTCCCCGATTCTCCTTTCCTCCTTTTTTTTTTGTTGTTCCTAGAGACCGGTTATTACACTCCTTAACTTTATTTGTATAAACCACTAATTTTAATTTCTCCAAATTTTATAAAAAAATTGTGAAAATTAGTCGAGTTACCTACTAAAAAACACAATTTTGAATAACTTTGCAGAATAAAATTTTTCAAAATCTTTCGTTTAAATGGATTTTTTGGCCAAAAATGAGTTAGAGACAGTATATGGTCAAAAATCCATTTAAACGATAGATTTTGAAAAAAATAATTTTTTACGAAATTATTCAAAATTATATTTTTTAGCGGGACTAAATGACCAATTTCTATAAAACCTTTTATATTTTTTTTTAATAAAATCTCGATAAACAAATGAGAACTAACAAATGGGACTCAATTGTGAATCCCATTTAAGTAGCCACAAAAATGAGCCCCCTATGATGGGAACTTAAATTTTGACTTCCATCAAATGGGACATTTTGATTTGTTGATGGATTCATATGTCCCATCAAGAAAGTGAACCAAACGTCTAGGGAAACCAAAGAGAGGAAACCTTTTATATATATATTTTAATAAAATCTCGATAAACAAATGAGAACTAACAAATGGGACTCCCATTTAAGTAGCCACATAAATGAGCCCCCTATGATGGGAACTTAAATTTTGACTTCCATCAAATGGGACATTTTGATTTGTTGATGGTTTCTTTAGTCCCATTTGTGAAAGTGAAACTTTCATTTCTGACACAGAAATGAAAGTGACAAATATGGTTTCTTTAGTCCCATTTCTGAAAGTGTACAACTTTCGTTTTTGACCCATTTTTGAAAATGTCACTTTCAGAGATGGGTCAAAAATGAAAGTTGTACAACCAGAAATGGGACTAAAGAAACTATAAAATGTAAGAACTTTCAGAAATGGGTCAAAAATGAAAGTTGTAAGACCCAGCAATGGGACTAAAGAAACTATAAAATGTATAAAACCCAGCAATGGGACTAAAGAAACTATAAAATGTATAACAGCAATGGGACTAAAGAAACTATAATATGTATAAAACCCAGCAATGGGACTAAAGAAACTATAAAATGTATTAAAGAAACTATAAAATGTATAAAACCCAGCAATGGGACTAAAGAAACTATTAAAGAAACTATAAAATGTATAAAACCCAGCAATGGGACTAAAGAAATTATAAAATGTATTATACGTATAAAACCCAGCAATGGGACTAAAGAAACTATTAAAGAAACTATAAAATGTATTAGACGTATAAAACCCAGCAATGGGACTAAAGAAACTATAAAATGTATAACAGCAATGGGACTAAAGAAACTATAAAATGGGACTAAAGAAACTATAAAATGTATAAAACCCAGCAATGGGACTAAAGAAACTATAAAATGTTTACAAATCAAAATGTTTTTCAGAGACCTATACATACCTTCCCTCGCACCAGACAGTGGAACACTCTCCCTCTTTGGGTTTGCTTTTCTCAACTCTTCTCTCCCACACTCCCTCCTAGGGTTTGCTTTTCTCAACTTCATTAGCAGAGCTTTTCATCAGCAAAACTTTCCTCAACTTCATTAGCAGATCGAGCGTTTCATTAGCAAAACTTTTCCCGAACTTCATTAGCAGAGCTTTTCTTTGCTTTGGTGTGGCACTATGTAAGTCTCCTGAATTATTCTCTATTTCTTTAAATTTTTATAGCTTTGATTTCTTACTCTTTTTTGTTGATATTTTTCATGCATTCAGACACACAGACATGTATGTGTAGGAAGGTTTGTTAATCTATAATGAAGTAATATTTATTAATTGTTTACATGTTTGTGAAAAAATGATTTGGATGTGGACTCATATCTTGCGCTCTACTGCATCTCTCTAGACTCAATCTTGTGTAGATCTAAACCCTCTCATGCATCCCAATACCGCCTCTCGCAAGCTCCGATCCTTCGGCCAACAACTCCTGTTAGGCGAAGCTCTTTCTACCAATGATTGAATCCGCTGGTCTGCTATGCGCGCAGAAAATCTTTTCTTCTTCTGCTTCTTTATTTTTGGTTATGCCATAGGTCTAAGTCTTGCTTTGATTTTGATGATGTAATGTTAGAATACACTTGTTTGGCTGCGTCTCCTGATTGAAAATATTGCGGCTCTTTGTTTTTCTTTTCTCCTTTTTGAGTTGAGAGGATGAGCCTTCAGAGGATAAGCGCACGGCTCTGTTTCTCACATTCCACACCCCCCCCTTCTCCCCTCTTAATGTTCTAACTCTAATCTCAACAATTCAAGCCAGACATAGATGTCAAATTCGTTGATGGATTCCCGATTCTGTTATTAGGTTATTTTGGGTTCAAGAGAAAGGATTTGAAAATCACAGAAATCAGAAAGGGGAAAAAATCAGGAAGAAAATTTTTCCCCTTTCTGATTTCTGTGATTTTCAGAAAGGGGAATTTGATATTATCACATGATTTGTTAAAGTCCAAGATTCCGGAATTTGCCTTAAAACAAGCCTTTCTTTTTTTTTTTTTGGGTCTAGGCCTTTCAATAGAAAGGGAGTGAATGAAAATGAAATTTATTTTTCTGCGTTATTTTAGAAAAAGGAAATTCCTTTTTTTTTTTTTGGCTTAGTAAAAGGAAATTTTATTTTTATTGGGGATAAGTAAAGGAAAATTCATTTGGAAAGGAAACAAGTTTTTATTTATTTATTACCATTATATAAAAAAATATTGCTAAATAGTCCGTAAGGTATATTAACTTATGCATCAAATTTTATTTTATTTTTGTTTAATAAATGAAATCATATTGGTGGACAAGAATATATAATCTTCTTTAATATAGTTTAATTTTATGCTCTTATAGGAATGGTTGAGCAGTTAGACTTTGAATGTGTTTTCTAAAGGTTATTTTTTTGATTCCTCGCTCTATTAATGCCCTATGTGGGATCCTACGCAATATATATATATATATATATATTAGTTGTGTATAATCTAATTTTATAGTTGATCTTGGTTTTCAAAAAAAAAAAAAAAGAAAAAAAAAACCTCAAATCAATACATAATGAGTTCGTGATCAATTTGATAGAATTGGTAAAGCATTATTTTTTATGGTATATCAAGCGATTTTATTTTATTTTCTTTGTGTTTCTTATAAAATGAACAATTTGATTTTATTCGGATCTGATTGAAGAGTTATTAGCATACAAAACCCTTTTTTTTTTTTGGGGTATAAACTTAGTATACGAAACTTTGAATTGAAGTACCTGTTGGCCTATTACAACGAGCACGGATTCAGTGTTGAGTTAGTTTAAAAATTAAAAAGGTTGCCATTGAAATGACTAAAATTATTTCAATAGATAACTTTTTTATTTTTTATTTTTAATCCAACCATCCAAAAGGTAATCCAACAGCGTGAGTGTGAATCACCTATCCTTGATATTATTACAATTTACAACTACCAAACTCAAATAACCTTACGTTATTTTTCTTGTCAGTTGTATAGGGGTGGCCCAACTCTTAGTCCTCGTAGCCCAAATCAAGTATTGGACTGTTAGGTTGGCCTAGGCCGCTTGTTAATAGTGTTGGGCTGCGGTTTGCTTTTGAGAAAGGAGATCTCTATTAGCACTTCAAGACTTGCTTTTCATTTATCATTTATTTTACCTTTTAAGGTTTTATGAAAAATATAAAAAGTTTTTATAAAAACTGATCGTGTATTTTATTAGAAAACATTATTTTGAACAACTTTTTATAATAAAGTTTTTCCAAAATCTATCGTTTAAGTAGACTTTTTTGTCATTTAGAGTCTTCACTTCATAAATGACGAAAAAGTCCACTTAAACAACAAATTTTGGAAAAACTTTTTTCAAAATGTTGTTCAAAATAATGCTTTTTAATAGACAGCATAATAAGTTTTTATTTAACCGGTTGAACCGTTCAAGTCCAGGGGCGGAGCTAGGATTTATCTCCAAGGGGGACACTGTGCTATGATTCTATGACGTGGGAACTAAGAACTAAAAGCCCTAGAAAGCAATTTTTTTTAAAAAAATTACTTTTTAGTTATCATTTTTCAATTTAATACCAAAAAAAGGATTCTTGTGTCAATTTATTACAAATTGACAGTAAATATACTTTAAAATGAGTACTCTCTTCTTCTTTTTGACATTATGTTGAGAAATAGTCATCAAATGGTAATATCTCTTCCAAAAAAAAAAAATTTTGGTTGAGGCAGGGGGGGCATGTGCCCCTCAAGGCCCCCCCTGGCTCCGCCCATGCATTCAACATGTTTTCTACCAAAAATAAAATTACATTGCCAGTAATTTAAGGGTATAAATTAATAATTAAATACGCCATGGGATCCATGTTAACTGGAATAAAAACTCATAAGAATGTGCCCCACTTGAACCATCACATAGTCCCTCAGTTCCCTTCATTTGTTTTTCTCTAGCAACAGAACTAGCTTTTTTTTTTGGTCAGAACAGAACTAGCTTTAAAGGCTGACTAACCCATGGATCGGGTACCGGCACATCATATTTTTTTATGCCACATCCGAATATAATACAGTTCAACAATACTCTTTCAATCAAATGGTACCTTACCCAAGTTTTCATTTAGTAGACCCAAGTTTTCATTTAGTAGTTTATTTTTTTCACACGCACAACCCCAAGTTGTAATTCTCACAAATTAATAAGGGTTGTCTACTTGGTCTTCCGAGAAATCAAACAATTATGATGTATTTTACATAATATTAAAAGCATAAATCCATCAACTCGAATGAAAGTATTTAAGAATGTTGGAATTATAACCAACGCTAAGAAATTTATGAAAAGCTATTATTTTGAATTTCCTCTCATTTGTAGTGATGATTATAATTTTCTTATAATTTTTCATTCTAAGTGGTAAATTTAAGCCTTCAACACTTCGTAAAATACACTTAAATTGTTTAATTTTTATATGCCCGAAAAGGTTTTAGAATGTCAAAGTCGAATTCTGGTAGAATAATGCAATCCCCATGTTTTTTTTTTTTTGCTCCATGACCGGTTACCCCTTTCTACCTTTTTTTTTTTTTCTTAGCAATCCCCATGTTATTAAATGTCTCATTTTTGCCCTAGTTTACTTAGCCAAAAGAAAGAAAATTTTAAAAAAAAGTCTCGTTTTTGCCTTAAATTTGAGGAAGTTATCACCCCTATTTTTGCAGAGACAGGGATGGCTATGGAGCAAAATAATACCAAACAGGAGTGCCAAGCCTTTCACATCCATTCCACGCTCGCTGGCACACCACCACCTCCTCATGTTGCGAATCCTTGTGTGAACCCTTCTCTTTCTGCTGGTGCTGAAGTGTACGAGAACCCTTTTACTTCAGGTGGTGCTTATGCCTGTGGGATCCCTTCTTCTAATGGTGGTGCTAATGCTTATACTTCTGGGCCAAATAACATGTATCAGCCCGCCAATGAGGCCCACGGAGGTGGTGTATCAAAATGGAAGAAGGTTAAGAAAGTGGTAAAAGCACTTGCAATGAAGCTAGCATGTGGACTGGTTGTTGATGAGTTAATCAATACATTAGGTAGCATCTGATCGGATTTGGATTTGATGCATTTAGTCACTTTAAATATACCGTAAAATTACCGTACGATAAACGACACGTGAAGAGAGTTGAGATTGGAGGGCTAAAATTGGTTGGGCATGAAATAGTTGTCTCCAATCTCAGCCCTTTAATCTCAACTCTCTCTACGTGTTGCTCATCGTATGATAACTTTACGGTACATTTAAAGTGACTAAATGCACCAAATCTACTTCTCATTGGATCCCATGCGATGTGTCTCGTCCTCCTATATGGTAGTTTAAGAGGTCAGTGGGGATTTTTCCTTTCTTCTTTTTTGTTGTTGTTGTTGTTGTTGTTGTTGTTGTGGTGGTGGACCGGTGGTGGTGGTTACGGAGGAGAGAAAGTGGGCCTTATTATTGTGGTTGTTGTTTTTACGCTGTATTGTGTTTATACCTTGCCATTTTTGAAACTCTATTACTCTCAGCATCACACATTGACTGACCACTTCGAAAAAGCACACATAGGAGATGCACTTAATGCATTGCCGTTTCCTATTTACCCTATCAAATGTTAAAGTGCAAGAAGAATTACTTTTTCAAAAAACAAATGGGCATTGTGAGGAAAAACAAAAAAAAACAAAATTCAGCAAACATTTTGAGACAGCTAAAAATAAAAAGAAAGCCAATCTTGGGGAAAGGAGGGCTAAGTGTTCAGCTATGAAACCAAAACAATAAATCGATTGAGGGCTAGGCAATCCACTCTAATCTCCACAAGTCAGGAATAACCAAGCATAAGAGAGATTCAGAGCGAGCCTTTAAGTCTGGTCAGGCACATATTAAGTACTCCAATTGATTTCCTTTCAAGCAACAACATCGATCACCTCCTTTGTTTAAGGATTTTTGTCCTGTGTAAGACTATAACACTCATTGATCTAACCATTTGAAAAAGACGTAAACTGCTACATAGAGTTCTAAAAATAATTTGTTTAACTTGCATCCAATAACCATACTGCCAGGCTCTAAATATTGTCTTAACAAAGTGTTAACACAATTAAAGACAATACTGCAATAAATGAAAAGGGTAGCTCTCTTTTTAAAGCTAGTTTTGCTCATTAAGAGGCAGTGAAAATTCAGTTTTGAGTTCAAATTATCAGCTGTGAAGAATAGCAATTCCTTAATTAAAAACCAAATCAATACTAACACATAGGTGTTCAGCTATGAAACCATTAAGGGCCCGTTTGTCATCCAAATGGAATTTAAACACTTATAGTGTATTTCATAAAGTATTAAACGCACAAATTTATCATTTTGAATGGGACGATTTAAAAAGGTTTTAGTCATCACTATAGTAGCTGTTTTATAGGATCAATATTAGAAATCATAAAATGCCTCTACTGAACTTCCACTCCCACTTGTGTGAAGAGGGTTATACTTCGATCTCCTGAATTTTCCCATTCAAGATGCTCGATTTGTTCACAAAAATCACAAGCAAACCACAAAGAAATAATTCAATTTATCTCGGACGTCCAAACAGGCCCTCAATGTTTGGACGTTCCTCATTTACTAAAAAATGGGGCAAGGAGTCTGTTCATTTCTTGAACACGAAACGCAGTGCTCGATCAACATAGACCTGAAAATATCAAATCAACTAATCTCATTAGCTAATGACACCTGATACAGCTATATCGTCATCAGAATGGGGGTTGGAGGAGAGAGGGTTTCCTCCCAAATCATTTGATCATTAAATCAGGTAAACAAAATAAGTGTATTTTCAATCCAAAATCAAATGAACAATAAATATAAATAAATAATTTGTTCATGAAAAATAGGTGATTATGAAAAAAAAATACAAAAAAATATCAAACAAGGGTTGGATCTAGAACTCAACCAGTTTTGATTGCGGGAATTCACTGTCATTGGCTTCTCCTCCAACGGTGACTTCTCCCATGAGTGATATCTTAGATCTAGTTGCATTTGCACCGTAGAGCGTAGAGTTTGCCATTGCTGCTGTGGACCCAAATCTCCCGTCATGGTCGAGCTTAGATGGAGTCGGGGGTAGGGATGACAATTTTGCCCCGATCCATAGGGTCCGGACTTGATCCATACCTGAATGGGTGGGTTTTTTTTTTTTTTTTTTTTTTTTCCGGGTATCAGGTCGGGTATGGGTATAAAGTCTAAAATTTAAATTTAAAAAAAAAAAAAAAAAAAAAAAAAAGGTACGGGTCGGGCATGGATCCCAAAAAGAAAAAACCCGAGACCCAACCCAACCCGATATTTTTACAGTATATATATATATATATATATATATATATATATATATATATATATATTTTTAATGTCCTATGTTTGGAATTTATGTATAGTTTTATGAATATTTGAAACCTATCTTGGTATAGGCTTATGGAGTCCATTAGAAGGCTCATTATGTATTTTTGTTGTTTTTTAATCCTTATGTTTGTGTATAATATTTGTGTGATCATATTAGGTATGATCTTATTTGAACAAAATTATATTAGGTGCTAAAAACATTTATAAGATTGGTATATGATTATATGAATAACATGTAATAGGTGTAAGTAGCAAAAAAATGGAATTTGGGTAAAAAAAATCCTCACAACAGGGTGGTCGGGTATGGGCGGGTCGGGCATGGATGGCCCAAGAAGACGGTGGATCAGGGATGGAGCTTAATTCTTCATACCCATTGGGTATTGGGTCGGGCATGGGTATAAGATATTAAAACTCGGGTCGAGTATGGGGTGGGGCCGACCCACATCCGACCCGACCCATTGCCATCCCTAGTCGGGGGTGGATTTCGATCATGCCTTATGGGTCTCGATCATGCCTCTAATGAGTGATGGGTTTCGATCGTGGGTTTCCGTGGGTCTTCAAGTTGCAGAGAGATAGGTTGGGCGGTGCTTCCATCGATCATGCCCTCTTGGGTTGCCAAAATTGAGAATGGGGTTGCTTGGTTGCAAATACTTGGAGAGAGAGGGGTTTTTTTTGGGATGTGTTGGGGGTTGGAAGATCTAGAGTCTTCCTTTATAATACTTTTTCCCTTTTTTTTTTTTTTTTTTTTGGGTACGCGTGTGTTTGGGCTTTACAAATTACAAGTCCTTTAAAAGAAGGGCAACACACCCGTTGTATTTTTTATTGGGCCACTTTCCTCTATTTTTTGTTTTTAAATTGGACCAATTTTTTTTCCCTTTACATTATGCTTAAATCGTGTACCCAATACGACTCTTTTTTAAATTGACCCTCTTTCCTTCCTTCCTTCCTACATTTTTTTTTTTTTTTTGTTTTTTTTTTGTTTTTGTTTCTAACATATCAAGAAGTTAGAAATGAGAGAATGGTAATTGGAAATGAGAAATGGAAATTGATATGGAATAATGGTAGTTGGAAAGAAGGAAAACTAGGTGAGCTAAAAAATAACTGTTACTAAATTAGAGCAGTCACTTTATTACAGTAAACTATTTTTACTGTAGATAGCTATTTTTACACTTTGTGAGCTAAAAATAACTTTTAACTCACCAAAATAACTTACTTAGGTTGGAGATGCTCTAAAAGTTGTTTTGCAAATTCAAAAAGCTTCCTTTGCAAGTTCGGTTGACTTTTAATGGAAGTGGATGGCATAATAAATGTGAACCCAATTAATTACAAAATTTAGTTGATTGCTTGATGCAAGTTCGGTTGACTTTTAATGGAAGTGGATGGCATAATAAATGTGAACCCAATTAATTACAAAATTTAGTTGATTGCTTGATGCTTTAGTGGCATTTGATTTATTGGTTGAGTCAAGATCATGGAAGAATATTGATATTTATTTGTTCATATTAATAGATTAAAAATATATTCTATCAATTGTAGAAAAAAAATTTCAAAATTCAAATTTCAACATGTTGCCTCCCAAATATCAGAATACATTACCAGCGATTTTTGTGATAAATACACAATGGGATCCATCGATCGTTATGGGAATTAATAACTCAACAATGTGCCCAACTTGAACTAGCACGTATTCCTTTGTTTCCTTTATGTGTTTCCTTCTAGCAACAGAGCTTTTAAAGGTTCAATCCATTGATAGGCCCATGGATCAAACCTAATACACCTACATCCAAGCTGGTATAGCTCTTCGTTCAATCCACTTGTTCCTAGCCCATTCGCATTGGTCAACTAAAGAATTTAGCCAAGTCTTTATTTAGAATATTTTTTCATGGGCGTAAGTCCAAAGTAGTCGTATTCTCACAAATTATTATAAGGTTAAAGTCCTATTCTAGCTAAATAATGAAATCCGCACTTCATTTTCAGTGATGACCTCTAAACTCTTTCCTTGTTTTTGCCTTATTTTCCAAGAAGCCATAACCCCTATTGTGCACAGAGAGAGAGAGAGAGAGAGAGAGAGAGAGAGAGAGAGAGAGAGAGAGATGGCTCCAGTGCACAAGAAGACCATACAGCACTTCACCCATCAAAACCATCCATTAGCAGAGGTGTACAGTGACAGAGAGTACCTATGTGATGGTTGCAAGACCCTTGGGATCGGCATGAGGTACCGCTGCGATAGGTGTGATTTCGATCTACACGAGCACTGCGGCACCTGCCCCACTAGCTTCTCCTCCTTCATGCATCCCCAACACCAACTCAGCCTCGTAATCCGAAAGCCACAAGGCACACGCCAAAACGAACGCCTCTGCGACGTATGTGGCGACGATGTGGAAGGGCTGTTCTATAGGTGTAAGCTCTGTGAGTTCGACGTGCACCCGCTCTGCACTCAATTGCCTCAATTCATTCGCCACGCGATGCACTCCGATCATCCCTTGAGGCTCCAGCCAGCATCAGCTGGCTGGTGCATGGTTTGCAAAAGCGTGTGCACTTTTTGGCGCTATAGGTGTGGGGTTTGTAGAGTGGATATTCATCCTGAGTGCGTTTTAGCTCCGTGCGATGCACCGTCGTCCCCACCCTTGGGCAATCTGCGATTTCCCTCACCACCATCACTGCCACCACGAGCTCCGGCGTATGGTGCTTATGCTTATGAGGTCCCTTCTAGTTCTAGTATATATAAGTTGTATCACAACGGCGACCAAGCCCAACAAGGTGGTTCAATAAATGGGAGGAAGGCTAACAAAATGATGTATAAGGTTGTTGGGAAACTAGCGCTTGGTGTCCTTACTCAAGCGGTGTTTGGAATGCCAGATTTCTCTTCTTTCATGTGAACCCATATGGCCATATGAGAGATTTGCCTTTCACATGAACCTACGTGGGGCCATGAATGGTGGATTCCTAGAAAAGAATTTGGATCCTTTGTAGGATTTTTTTTTTTTTTTTTTTTTGTAGGAATCTTGTAGGGCTTTTCATGGCCACAATGGTTTGGTTTGTTAATGAATCAAAAAATAAATAGTTTTCTGTAGAGATTTAGTAGAGTTTTTCATGGCCAAAATGGTTTGGTTTGTAAATGAAAAAAAATAAATAAAGAGCCAACAGACCTCTCTCTCTCTCTCTCTCCCTCCCCTGTTTTGAAGTTGGTCTCAAAGGGATTGTCTGTAATGTGGTCTGCATACAAATATTGGTCCTTTCATCAAATTAATTGAAGAGCTACTGTGCAGTATAACCGGCCTTGTAGTCATAGCTAGTGGTATATCTTTCTTTCTTGGAAGGGAAAAGTTTGGGTTTGAAATCTAAACTTGTCCTTAATTTAATTGATTTTTTTAAAAAAAAATTTAAAAAAGGGAGGAAGAAGAAAGGGGGATAGAGGGTTGGGGTTGGGAGATCAATTTGATAAGTAGTGTCAAGAATTAGTATATGAAAAAATACGACCGTGTATTTTGTCATTTAATTTGTAAAGTTTTATTATATCTTTTTCAATGATGATTCAAGGAAACCATAGGAGGAATGCTAAAATATTGTTCCATGATCGAACATCAAAAACCTTCAAATTCAATTCAAAGCTTACAATTATCTCGTTTGGAATATACTAGCTTGTTGAATTCCGATTTAATATTAACCTATATATAAAAGTATTAATTATTAAAAGCCTTTTAATTGAAACAAAGAATAGCAAATCATGAGTTATAATTCATAGAAGATCGAAAGTAATGTCTATCTGATTCTTTAAAAAAAAGGATAAAATAATAGAGGGGAAGGATCCGTTGACACCTGAATTTAGACTTTACTCTTATACTTCTCAATATTTGTTTGTAAAAATAATATTTCGCGTGCTAATTCAACTATTGGATTAGATGCTTTATTCATGCACGTCATACATTTTGAATTTCAACATTTGGAAGATTCATTAAGATTAATTTCAATGGAGCTTTTGATAAGGTAAAAAAAAAAAAAAAAGAGAGAGAGAAGAGGGGTGGGGGTGTTTCGCTGTGGAATTGTCATCCAAGATGCTCATGGGAACATGGCGGAAGCTGGAGGTAGAAAATTTTCGAATGCATCCAAAGCAGTGATGGTCAATCTGTGGAAAGCAAGAGAACTATTGGAATATGCTATTGGCTTTGGTTTAAAAAAAAGGTTGTTTTGGAAGCAGACACTCTCTCTACGTCATCTTGATTACGTGAGTTGAAGATTAAGGAGGGAACGCCACTTCTTGGCCCTGAGGATTGATTGTTTATGATTTGGATTTTAGGCCACGTTATTACTAAAGTCTTGATGTTATATTGGGAAACAAAAAGCTAAAAACAAAAAACAAAAAAAAAAAAAAAAACATATATATATTATTTAGGGAATAGGGATTTTGACAAATTCAAAGTGCTGGTCGGGCAGTTCGGATTGGTTTCGAATGGGATGGAACTAGACAGCATAATTAATGTGGACTTTGCTAAATTTTCCTTTTGAAATTCCCAAAGCCATATATACGTGACCAAACTTGGCAGTTAGCACCTTCACTCAAACAAATGTGTGTATATATTTATTTCGGCATAATGTATTAAGGGTTGTATATTGTATATTGGTCTAATATATTTTATATTTTATTAATTTATATACAAAATAAAGACAAACCTTATACAGGCCGGACTGATATATTGGTAAGAACTATCTTAACGATATCTTATATATACTAGATATAGCACACGTGCATTGCACGTGAATATTTTTAAATAATATTAGTTGTACAAAATAATAAATACATAAAGATTTTATATTTTTTCATAAAAGATAAAGTTTAAAATTCGAAAGTACAACAAAAGATTAAAAACTCTTTAGATATATATTTAGAATTTTTTTTTCTTGGAATATTTAAAGAGTTTATATTCATATATATTACCATGCAACTTGATAGTTGCTCTAAAAAAAGAATTTGAATAACAATCTAACTTTAATTTGTTAAGAGTTTGAATTAAAATCTAACTTTTATTTGTTACCAAATGATAAGAATGTTTATTATGTGTTTCAATTAAAGGAATGGTAGATATGTATTTTTTTTTTTTATTTAAATAAGGGTATATTGGTCGTTCAAAAGTTTTTCTGAGATTCAACCTTTTATAGGTAGTATAGATTTGCAGAGCAAAACTTACCAGAGAATGGAGAAGTCGCTGTTAATGGAAAAGGTGGAGAGAAGGTTGAAACTACTCTTAATGGAGAAAGTGGAATTTACAATCCGGCTGTTTATTTATTATATAGAAATTATAATTTCTGTTTCTTTTGAATTCCTATTTGTGTTTTATATATTAAGATATGTGTTTTAGAATATATTAAAGTATGTGTTCCGACTGTTATTTTAGAATTATAGTTTCCATATTCCTATATATTTATATTTATTATATAGAAATTATAGTTTCCGTTTCCTTTGAATTCCTATTTGCATGTGTTTTATATATTAAGGTATGTGTTTTAGAATATATTAAGGTATGTGTTTTAGAATTATAGTTTTCATATTACTATATTTCCTATATATGTAGAAGGGTGGGTAGTTGTGTATTTAAAAATTAAAATAAGGGTATATTAGTCAATCAAAAGTTTTTCTTACATTCATCTTTTTATAAGTAAACAAAAAAAATGTAGATGATGATACCATATAAAAATAAAATTGAGAATTTTTTTTATAGAAAAAGTAAGAAAAACTATATTATGAAGGATCAATTTCACTTATTAAAAAAATAAATTAAATAATATTTAAAAGCATCAAAAATATAAAATATAGAAAATAAAAATAAAATAATTATGTTTGCTACTTCCTTTTGGAATGCACATCTCAAATTGAAGTAGCAAATTGCCACAGCCCACGTAAGGTAGCAAAAGACAGATTTGTTACTCTTTTTTTTTTTTTTTTAGCTACCTCCCTCAAAGATGCTCTTGTATCACATATTAAATTATATTATATCTATACTACCTATAAAAGTTTATACTTTAGAAACACTTTTGATTGACCATTAGATCATTATTTTAAATTTTAAATATTTATTTGCCTCCCTTATTTAACCAATTAAGAATATTTTATATTTAACCAATTAAGAATGTTTATTTTCTAGCAAAAAATAAGGAAAAATGATAACACAATTTATGTTCACTTCATAAATTCTATACAGCCTCCACTACTATGCATGTATTTTAGCTAACTTCTTATTCCTTCCATAACTCCTAACAATTGAAGGAATTTTGACCTATTGCGTTGAACGTTTATTCTAATAAGTTAAATTAACACAAAAGTAACAAATAATTAGATTTTCATGTTTAATATATATATTATAAATTTTTTTATTTAAATAATATTCATGTGCAACGCACGTGTGCCATAGAAATTATAATTTCTGTTTCTTTTGAATTCCTATTTGTGTTTTATATATTAAGATATGTGTTTTAAAATATATTAAGGTATGTGTTCTGACTGTTATTTTAGAATTATAGTTTCCATATTCCTATATATTTATATTTATTATATAGGAATTATAGTTTCCGTTTCCTTTGAATTCCTATTTGCATGTGTTTTATATATTAAGGTATGTGTTTTAGAATATATTAAGGTATGTGTTTTAGAATTATAGTTTTCATATTACTATATTTTCTATATATGCAGAAGGGTGGGTAGTTGTGTATTTAAAAATTAAAATAAGGGTATATTAGTCAATCAAAAGTTTTTCTTACATTCATCTTTTTATAAGTAGTATAAATAGATATAGATATATGTTTTCTGTGTGTGAACAAAATTAAAGGTTTTTAGAGGTGGGGTTTGTGAACAAAAGATGTACTTTCAATGTACCAATGTTCAAATGGGACAATCGAGTTCTTAAAAATAATTAAGTCATATGGAGCCCATCGAATTGATGATGGGTTATGTTTTGTCTTGATTTTATTGGAAGTATACGAATTGTACAAGATGATTTATGCCAGTCATGAACATATACATACAATCTTGCTTCGGAAGCACGTAACACTTTGTCACATAAAGGACTAGAGAAATAAAAAAGCATCAAAACCTGATACTCCTATGATACAGCTAACAGCTCCTTTATATTCTGTTTTGCTTTTATACATGCTACATGTCCATCCAAGTATAATTTCCTCGTTAAATCCCATGCTTCCAAACCCTGTCATCCGCAACTAGACAAACTCCCAACTCTTAAAGTCTTATTTTTCATGAGACCTAACCACTTCAGTTTTCAGGAGTCATATTCTCACAAATTATTAAAGGCTAAAAATCGTATTCTACTAGAATATTGAAATCCCCATATATGGCATCTTCAATATCATACCTTGGCCCAGCCTATAAATTCTCCCCTTGCTTGCTTCTTTAGCCTTAAGTTAAGAAGTCATCACGGCCTATACTGTGAACAAACACCCACGCGCACACACACAGAGATGGCTCCGACACGAAAGAGGACCATACAGCACTCCACTCATCCAGGCCATCTATTGGCAGAGGTGTACATTAACAAAGAGTACATCTGTGATGGGTGCAACACCCTCGGCTATGGCACGAGGCATCGATGCGACGGGTGTAATTTCGATCTGCACGAGCACTGCGGCACCTGCCCCACCAGATTCTCCTCCTTCATGCATCCCCGACACCAACTCAACCTCATATTCAGCCATATTGACCGCATCTGCGGCGTGTGCAGCGACCGCGTGGAGGGACTGTACTATAGGTGTAATCTGTGCAACTTTGACGTGCACCCACTTTGCACCCAATTGCCTCAATTCGTGCGCCACGCAATGCACCCTGGTCGACCCTTGAGGCTCCAGCCATCATCACCTACCTGGTGCATGGTTTGCAAAAACGTCTGCACTTCTTGGCGCTACAGGTGTGGGGTCTGTGGCGTTGATTATCATCCCGAGTGCGTTGTAGCTCCGTCGTACCCAAGTTTGGGCACACCACCGTGTCGTCCAACACTACCCCCAAGACCCCCTTATGGTGCTTATGCTTACGGGTTGGTCCACTCCGGTTCTAATCCATATAACACGTATCACCACATCAACCAGGCCCATGGAGGTGGTGCAACAGATGGGACAATGGTTAAGAAAATGACGTATGGGGTTGTAGGGAGGCTAGCGCTTGGAGTGCTGACTAGTGTGGTGTTCGGATTGCCGAATTTCTCCTCTTAATTTCACATGAACACCCATTTCCCGGAGATGGATCCACACCACTCTGTTTTCAGTGTGTTTTCCTTTTCTTTTTCATTTTTTCTTTTCCAAAAGTTTGTTGTTTTGTTGATTGCCCGCTGTTGTTTATTGGCCTGTGTATCAATGACATGTATTATTGTAATTAATAATAAAAAGTAATTGAATTAAT
The DNA here is from genome assembly GCA_039720395.1 of Liquidambar formosana. Taxonomy (NCBI): domain Eukaryota; kingdom Viridiplantae; phylum Streptophyta; class Magnoliopsida; order Saxifragales; family Altingiaceae; genus Liquidambar; species Liquidambar formosana. The sequence continues at coordinate 45,253,407 of CM077821.1, read as the reverse complement.
TTAAATCCCTTTTGGTTAAAAAAAGAAGATACTAATATTATCGGGATTAATATAAAGCGAGTCTCTATCTTCTACTTTAAAAAAATGGATATATATCAGCCATGACAATTAATGAATGGATCATCCAAATGAGGTTGCCGAATTATTCCCTTTCGGCCACGAGTGAGTACACTGACTAGGATACGAAAGTTTATTTGGCATGATTGATGTGCCCCATAAAATAATACTCCTGGCTAAAAAAAGTTTTTTAGGGTTTGAATTTTTACTCTTTGATAATTGCAAGAACTCGGAAGAGAATTGTTGAAGATCAAATCAACTTCACAAACCTTGAAATTCAAAACGAAATTTACAAATATTTCGTTTTGGAGGAGACTTGTTGACTCCTCCTTTAAAATTACGCTTTAAAAGCGCATTAAGTGCTTATGCTTAATTCTGAGGTCCCCTCTGGTTATAATAGTCCTGTCCTTAGACGATTATGCTCTCCATCCTCTGCAGTTTGCACTGCGCCCCTCTCTATATAAACCTCACTAAACCCCTTGCAACGTAATCTGCGTCATTATACATTTCATAAACGCGATTACACGAGAGTTATTTTGGAGAGAAGCAAGAGAGAGGAGCTCGAGGAAATGAGCCATCAAGAAGCCAAGATGCAAAACCCGGAGTTCCAAGACTCCCAAGGTCTCGACGCCGTGGACCGCCTCGCCTCCAACACCACCACCACCGCTTTCTCCGACCACTGCACCATGTGCGGTGGCTCCATGAAGAGACGATCACCCTCGTCGTCGTCTCTCCACGACCCCTCCACAACTGACTCCGAACCCAATCCCAAGCGAATCATGGTCGAAGAAGATCACCTCGTTCGCGGCTTCTCCAAGATTTCCCTCCCCATCATCGGAACCTCCGTTACATCCACCGTCCCATCGGACTCCCCTGTCTTGCGCCGGTGCTCTTCTGATCCTTACAACTCGCCAGGAATTACCAATCACGTTATCGGCGCTCCGCCTAACCAGATTCCAGATTCTGTTCTCGGGTCCGGTTGTTTCTTGAATCCGCAGTCGCCGGATAATACCACCGCCGCCAAGATCAATGTGAATGCAACCACGACGCCGTCGCCTCTGAGGGGAACTTCATCGGCATTGCCGCCTCTCCCGCCTACGCTTCGTCGAACGGTGTCGGATCCTACTTCGTCGGCTTATCAGACGCCGCAGGGGATTACTAGGAGCTTTTCGCGGTCACCGGGTTCAGGGGATGTAGGTGTTGGGGTACAGGTGCCGGCGGATTCGATCAATGAAGAAAGCCCTAATTTTAAGGTCGGTAATATTGGGCGATTTTGGTCTTCAAGTATTCATATGTATAGAATTTATATCATATGATGACTGGTTCTTGAAATTATTGGGTGATTTGCAGAGGTTGAGTAGGATGAAGGACCGAATGAAAGAGATGAGTCAATGGTGGGATGAAGTCATGCGTGAAGGAGAAGATGGCGACTCTGACGAGAATACCCCTAACACAGCAAAGGTCTCATTTCTTTTACAAATATAGCCTTAACCTTTGTTTGGTTGCTGAGAAAGAAGAGAAAATTTTCCATTTTCATGTTCAAGTATAAATTTATGTTTTCTTTCAATATTTTGATTCATTTTTTCCTATTTCCTACAACCAAATGCAAGTTTTATTCTTGTTGTTTTCTCCCTGAGTTATAACCATTTTATTTTTTGGCTCTTTTTTGTTTTGGTTGTGTTAATGGGGTTCTTTGTTATTGCAGGATGCCTCTGATGGGACTGAAACAGAGGAAGAAGTGAGCGTGGAGAAGGTGGAAGAGGGCTTAAGCATTCACTTCAAGTGTCCCTGTGGCAAGGGTTATCAAATTTTCATCTCTGGCGGGAACTGTTACTACAAGCTGATGTAGATCATGAGCAGCTCAAAAGACCGGTACCCATTTCAGATAGAGTAGTCAATCATTCTTTTTGGTTCATTTTTTCTCAATATTTTTCGCACTATCCCCATATTAGTTTCATTGCTTTTCTTAGATTTTAATTTCGGAAGATTCTCAATTTTTTAAAAAGGAACCCACCCACTTGGCCACTTCAGATTCAGATATAGTGGTCGTCAATTTCCATTTTATATACTCATTGGGATTCAATTGTGTTCTTGGGACCCATGGAATCTGATTACAGAGTATCTTACCTACCAAGTAGGACCTTTTTCCCTCTTTTTTGGGTTTATTTCATTGTAATGTAGTAGGACTCATGGGACTCTATGTTCTATGAAGGTGTAAAGAAAGTTGTTGTGATGTCCTCTATTGCGTTTCTCTTACTGAATTGTAAATGAATCAAATGAATAAACTCTTCTTTTCTATGTCTGGATTGCAAAAAATTTCGTGATTTTATTTTTGCTTTTACCAAATAAATGAACATGATATATGTTTTAAGCAGTCTGATCTCTTCGAAAGCTTACAAATTGTACAAGATAGGAATTATGCAAGTTAAGCATATAGATTCCATTTTTCTGTGCTGGAATATTACTCATAACAGAGTGTCCAAGTTGAACTAGCACATATTTCTTCATTTTCTTCATTTGCTTCCCTCTAACATTAAGCTTTAAAGGCTCAATCAATGGATAAACCCATGGATCAAATCTCATACAGCTACACTGTCTTTTTATGCTAGTTACATCCTAGTATTGTTCTTCGTTTAATCCAATGGTTCCTACAGCTAACCCATTTGCTTTACTCAACTAAACAAATGAACAATGCCCCTGCTTTGAAGTCTTTATTAGAGGGCTAGCTTCTCTGCAATGTGGAAGCTTGCGATCGCTACATGTGGCCATAAGTGAGCATACATGACTTGCATACTATATCTAGTTTGGCATGATTGGATCGACGAAGACTTTTTGTACAAGTTTAGCTTGATCTAATTCATTAGTAAGTCTATATCAAAATGTTGTCCTTCATCCATCAAGTTAAGGAACAACTTTGTGAGTATGGCTGGCCTCTTGTAAAGTTGTAATTGTAGTGTATCTCTCCTTATCTTGGATCTGATATGAAAGTTTGGGTTCAAATTTCCCTCCATCTTATGAGAAAAATGAATTTGGGGGACTTATCCTATGTGGTAGGATACAGGATTGGTACCCAAGAAACTCAAAGGACGAATGCGAAAGGATTGCTTAAGACCAAACCTCACAAACCTTCAAATTCAAAAGAAAATTTATAATTTTCTAATCTAGAGTAGATCGACTTGTTGAATTCTGATACAAGATTAAGCTTTAAAATTCCTTAAATTGAACAAAAGATACCAAATGAGAATTAGCTTTGAGTGTGATAAAATCCCAAATGAAAAAAATGTGTTAAAATGAATTAGTAGTGTTTGACATTTTACTTCATTGAAATGGAGAACATTATCTTAAGAATGTGATTGCCGAGGGTCATTAAATGTGTACGCATGGAATTTGCTCCCAATTGAGAGAGATTATAGGGAATTTCATGGTTTTGTGGTTATCAAATCTCCACTTCTTACTTACCCACAAAAAAAAAAAAAAAAAAAAAATCTCCACTTCTTACTCATTTTTTGATAAAGGTAACTGAATTGTATTAGATCAGAAGGTAGGCAAATGCCATGTATCTCCACTTCTTACTCGTGTGGTGATCAAACTATCAGCTAGAATAGGCTTGGGATATACAAGTTTGGCACCCAAAAAATTTATAAAGAAAAAAAAAAAAAAAAACTCCACTTTTTATAAGTTTCCCATCGTATTCATATATATATATATATATAGTTAATAACATGACATTTTATGCATTAATTTATTGGGTTGAGCCACCTCACTTTGTTAACGTTGCATAAAAGTTTAGATACTGTTTGCCTATTTCTTTTTTAAACTATATTTATTTTAGCCATTTAAACTTTCAATGGATTGGTATTTTTATGCTTAATTCCGTTTTATGTTAGCTTGTCTCCATGATGTTTATTGATTTGTGCATTTCTGGGTGAGATTTCTTTTATCTGGAATGGAATCCATGGTTTTTAATACCCATGACTTACTAAAGGAAACTAGTTTGATGGTGGGTTTTGATCCTCTATTTTGATATATAGTACATGAACGTAGTGTTAGGGGATTATAAGCAAAACTGCCATTTTTATTATTATTATTATTATTATTATTATTATCATTATTTTGAGCTTTCTTGCTAAGTAAAAGGTCTTGACCTTTTGGGTTCAACTCTCATGAGGTAAAATACTATGTTTTTTATTTAATGTATGTGGGATGAGGTACTACATATATCCAAAGAAATTAATTGGATGTGTAAAACCATAAACAACTCAAATCTCCTGATATAAAAAAGAAAAAAATGCAAAATACTATGTTTTTTTTTTTTTTTTGGGAAAATTACAGATTACCCCCTTGATCTTTGAGCGGAAATCACTTTTCACCCCTCATATTCAAAATCGGACAAATAACCCCCTAAAGTTTAAAAAATTTTCACTTTACACCCTTCTGTCTAATCGACGTTATGATTTTAACAGAAAAAGTCACGTGCGTTACACGTGACCAACATAATTCACTAATAAGACCAAAATACCCTTATAGCCCACGTGTTTCTCTCACTCCCTCAGCCATTGGCTTCTTCTAATCACCAATCCGTGGGTTTGAGCTATACGGCATAACAGTACCTGAACATTCTCCATGGAAGGTCCTTCTCTAACGATTAGCAACTGGTGGCAAGATGGCATCGTCCTCCCTCTTGGGTTCAAATCTACCCAAATAGGGGAGACATAAATCCAACCAACACGCCAATCTTAAGCCCCGCCACCACTTCTCTCTCTTCACCTACTTTCTCTCTCTACAATGGCGTCGTCTTCCCTCTTCCAATCACCGCCTTCTCTCTGCTCCAAACCCAAACCCCATTTCTCCCCCATCACAGCCTCCACCGTTCCCTCTGACTCTTCCCTCGCCAACAACTCCCCTCCACTACCTGCACCGGTCCTCAAACATTGTAGCCTCGCCGACGAGAACATCTGATACGAAGCCCTCACTACAGATCGAGATTTGAACAGATCAAGGCGGTTGGGTTAATGGAGCTCGACAATCTCACGACCTTCCCCTTTGGTTGTCAAACGTGGTTGCCGACGAACTGTTGTTCGGATTTTTTTATTTTTCTTTTCCTGCTGCTTCATCTTCTTCTTCATCCTCTCTTCTACGTTTTGTGCTGTTACCTGTTGGGGTTATGTGGATTGGCAGAAAATAACGGTGATTAAGGCATGGCATGGGTAGGGTATTCTCAGATCTGATTTCTCACCGGCGAACTGTTGTTCGGATTTTTTTTTTTTTTTTTTTCCTGCTGCTTCATCTTCTTCCTCATCCCCTCTTCTACGTTTTGTGTTGTTACCTGTTTGGGTTATGTGGATTGGAAGAAAATTTGGATTGGTGATTCTATGTGTGTGTCTATATATATATATATATATATGAAGAGGACCTGTGTGAAGAGGCGAAGAGGAGAGAGAATGGAAGAGGGGAGAGAGGAGAGAAGAGATGTGGTGGACGGCGGCAGTAGTGGTTTGGGTTTCATGGTGGGTGGTGTTAGGGTTTGGAGGCGGCGAGTTGCCGTTGCAACTCCGGTGCGTTTTCTGTGGAGTCTCCGATCGCCTCCTCCAGGACCAGAAGCTTCTCAAGGAAGCTTAAGTAAAATAAGGGTAAGGATGTAATTTTGCATCATTAGATGAAAATATCTGAAGGGTAAAATAGTCATTTCACGGATTCCGTTAACGGCGTAAGTCTAAATAACATTTTTGAAATTTGATGGGGTTATTTGTCCGATTTTAAAGATGAGGGGTGAAAAGTGATTTCTACTTAAAGATCAGGGGCAATCTGTAATTTTCCTTTTTTTTTTTTTTAAATATTCTTGATGCGTTAACTGCCATCGTTTTAGTAGTTTGTGCGCACTATACAAGCTATTTATTCAAAGCGTCCAATCATGAAAGTTTCCCTTTCTACTTCGTAAAAGCCATTTGTCTCATACCAAATATAAGGACCATAAGTTCTATCGCTTATCAAAAGTTCTCTCTCTCTGAACCCACGTCTCTGTCTCTCTGTCGGCCAATCTTTCCTCATCCTAAAATCAAACCTATGTTCCAGACTTCCAAACAAAAAGGGGTCTTGAAAGGAAAGAAGAAAAAGACAAAGCACGTGAAACTGAAGAAAGCAAATAGATTAGCCCATATAATGCCATGTAAACTGGGTTACATGGAAATTTATCTATGATAAAGTGAAGAAGATCCATAATCATCCAAGATTAGATTAACCAATAGTATATTTTCAAAGAGTAGCTAAAATATCTTAATATAAATTAGTCTCTTTCTTATCCAGCCTAAATTAGTTAAAAAAATCAATAGCTTTATCAAGAGTAATAGTATCGAGGATGACAGGTTAAATAGGGATCAATGTGCTGATAAAAGAACATATTGTAATTCCAGCCACTGCTTCATTATTTTAAAACGAATCATCAAAATTTAATTTGAACCACCTTTTATAATTAGAATCCAACAAATAAGTCTCGCAAAAACCATAACATATTGTTGTATAAATATTTTATAAATTTTATAAAAAATAAAAAAATTCATTTTTTAAAATACTATTATTTATTATACACAAAATTCATAATTCATTCCAAATTCGTTATGTCTTCCATAGTAATTTTCTTATTTATTAGCAAGGTTGATTTTTTTGTTTTCGTTTCTTGGCTCCTAAATCCTCTCCTCTGTTTTTTTTTTTTTCCCAAACAAAAATATTCTCACCATGGACCGAGTTAGTCCCTACAGCACTAAGGCAATGACCCATTCCCACATGTCTAATGCTTTCACGTAATTGTAACATAAATCACATGCTATCACGGGTTAATAAAATTAAATAAAATAGAGTTATTAAGTATTTTATAACCCACAATCTTATTTTATTTGGGCTTTATTAACACCACGTGGCCTTGTCCACGGTTGGATGGAAGTTAGTTCTCTGGTGATCGCATGATCAGGAATTTGCCGTCTACATAAAAGCTGACGTGGCATCGTCCTGGGCGCCGCGTATTTAAACAGTGACCGAGGTTCTCTCAATCACGAACACCACATCGCATGATTAGATTTCACTGGAGACTTCAATTAGCTTTGTGACTCCTCTCATTCTCTTTGGTTTTTTGGTACGACTCCTCTCATTCTCAGGGTGTATCGAGTTTGCCTCCCAGCGGCCTTCTCTTTCTCCGACCGAGTCGATCCGCACAAACTCGTTCCGGTCGAAAATGGACTCCATGGATCCTTCTCGAGCTTTCATGAAGGACGTGAAGCGCCTCATTGTTAAGGTCACATACCTACATTCCCGGCTTCTTTTGATTTTTATAAACCCTAGTGTTTGGTTGCCGAGAAAATTGAGGAAAATGATATTATTGGTTTTACATTTTCTGTTGCGACAGTCCCTCTGGAAACGAAAAATAACACTTCTAAATTTTCGTTTTTCTTCTCTTTTCCTCTGTTTTCTTAGCAACCAAACGGAGGCTATGTGTACGATTTATCTTTATATAACAGGTTCAAATGTGGTATTAGAAAATTTGGAATTGCAAAGAAAATGCTTGAATATATGGCTGCTGCTCTCTTTGTATCAGCATTTCCAGGTTTCGGGTACACGAATGATGTATAGTGCAAAATCATATAAAGGAGAGCAATCCGTTATAATTTGAGAAAAAAAAATTGAACTTTAGTCCATGCATTTCATAATAACTCTTAACTCATGCTGAAATTTTCGGTTTGTGCTACATTTGTTGTATCATTTGGGATTTCCACATTTGTCGTTGGCATGTAAATGGTACAAACTGAATTCAATTGTTTTTAATGTAATATGGGTGCGTTTGTGCATTCTGCGGAATTTAAATGGCTCCATTGCATTTTACATAACATCTCGAAAGTAAACTTCCATGGCTGTCGGTGGAGGATTATTAAAGAAAATGGAAGCCGTCATCATGGATGATGTTAAAAACTTGAATCATTTCGAGCATCCTGGAATTGTTTTCATAGCATCAATTGTGGAGAAGAAATGTTTTTCCTCTGATGACCTATTCTTGATGATGGATTCTTTTACCTTCAAATACTAAGTAAAACACAATGGAAGCATTCAATTTCCACAGGATGTCCGAACACATCCTCATAGTATGCTAAAATTGAGCATGAGTCTGATCATATATGGTGGTTCTGGTTGTTTGTATGAGTGATATGCATGGACATCATTGGTTTCACCTCTTGAAACATCTCATCACTCTGGAGGCCATTTTTCTTTTCCCATCCAACTTGGAAAGTTTGATATTATTGTGCAATTCCAAGTGGTTAATAATTTGATGCATTTACTGATTTCTTGTCTAAATTATTAAAGGTAGGAACAGCTGTGGTTACCCGAACTGATGGAAGATTAGCGATGGGCAGACTTGGAGCTCTTTGTGAGCAGGTATATATGGTTTTTCATTACTGCTTGTCTAAAGCTGGTTCCTTATTCTTTCTGTTGAATCTATTGACAACATAAAAAGGGATAAAACAAGGAAGAATAGGTGGAGGCAATTTCGTTATTGATGCTATTTGGGAATTTTTTGCATTGTAATACACATGATTTTTATTGGGGGTACACTTAAATAGCTAAACCATTATTATTAGTTATATAGTCAATATTAGTGACTATTTAGACAATAAGTTGAGTTTTAGTAGGAGTTACTGTAGTGAGTGAGTATTCATGTTACTATACTATTATTGCTTTAACAGTGACAACCCTGCCTATCATATCTTGAGCATGTTCCCTTCCTCTTATTGATATGATTTGGCATTTGTTGTAGTTGACAGTGACTTGTTCTGAATGAAATGCTTGCAGCTTAAAGAATTGAACTCTCGAGGCTTTGAGATTATATTGGTTACTTCAGGTGCGGTTGGTGTGGGCCGCCAAAGGCTCAGATACAGGAGATTGGTCAACAGCAGGTTCTTACGGTTTCTTTTTGCTATAATAGTTTACTCATTTGGATCTTAGCATATTACATTCGATTTATTTTTTTATTTTTTTATTTTTTATACTGTGAATCAATAAATTAGGTTTTGTTTATTTTTGATTATTTTAATCATGAGATAAATTATAGATGTTGTACTTGAAAGCCATCTTACTCGACATTCGAGTTAGTAATGAAATGCTACATGCCTAATACAAGTTAGTACCCTATATTTCACAAAGAAATGAATTTCAAGAACTAGGCAATGTTAGACGCCGACATCTCTTCTCACATGTGATAAATAACTATATGTTTGAGCTGTTTGCTCAATTCTGAACTATCCTGCAAAAGTTTGGTTCACAATCAGTTTGGTATTCTTAATTGATCATCTCTGTCGTTCAAAACTATATTGTTTTATACTTTTAGGATAAATTTTGTATTTAAGGATAGTTTTGACCTGTTAAGCATTAACGTGTATCCTACCTGTCTTCCCCCCAACCCCCAAATTACGGAAATGGAAAAGGAACAGAGGTGGAATAAGTTACTTTTTTGCTCCATTGTGCACTGAATTATTCAACTAAAAATCCCAACTTTTGTACATGTTTTGCAGCTTGGCTGATCTCCAAAAACCACAAGTTGAACTTGATGGAAAGGCTTGTGCAGGTGTTGGACAGAGTAGTCTCATGGCTCTTTATGATGTTTTATTCAGCCAGGTGAAAATATACTTACTTAAATATTTTTTAGAGCATGTGTTGGTTTTCCAATTGCCTATTTACGACTTACATATTTATCCTTAGCACGACAAATTGTTGCCGTTTTAATTTCTAAATTTCGGATGCATTTGCCTTTGTTCTAATTGGCTAATGTATTACTCTTTTTTATGCAGCTTGATGTGACGTCTTCTCAACTTCTTGTGACGGATCATGATTTCAGGGATCCAGATTTCAGAAAGCAACTTTCTGAAACAGTGAAATCATTGTTTGCTCTTAGGGTTATCCCTATTTTCAATGAAAATGATGCAATTAGTACTAGGAGAGCTCCATACGAGGTGCGTGACTCCTTTTTGTTTGTCTCTGCATCTGCATTTGGAGTTTGGATGGATGTTGGTGTGTTCTGTTGTTGTGTTTTCATTTTCATGGTGTTAGCTAAAACATATGGATGGTTTCAAAGACTACAATAATATTTTCTTTTTATCTTGGAAAAATCTAGTATTAGAAAAACAAATAACAAGTACTCTTTTTAAATTTCACATAAATGATTTCTCTTGGACTTTTAAAGAGTTCAATTCACCTGCTATGTGAAGGGAGACCCATAAGATTACAGAAATTTCCATTGAAAAGAGTTGGGCCATGATCATCTGTTTGGAAGTCACATATCGGTTTCTTAAATGTTTAGCATTTTAGTCTTTGGGAGGTCACACTGTCTCAGACACTGAAACTGATGTATATATTCCTTGTTAATTGTTACATAGACTTTGAAGACACGTTAATGACCCCTTCAGTTCTTATGATCTCTTGTCTGCTATGCTATCACATCCATGATTCATTATGTTTATCACATCAAGACATTCACAACACATGCGCATACACAGAGCACTTCTATTGTGTTACTCCTTTTGAAGATAATACCAGCTGGTCATAATAAAGCCACTTCCTTTGAGTTTGTGGTCCCTCTGGTGTTCTTCTTTTTTTTTATAAAAAAGGAAGTAAATAGATTCTATTACTTCTACGCATTTCTTTCCTCATTATTTGCTTATTTGTCACATCATATACTGTATATACATTATGAAAATGATTAGGTGCGGACTGTCCCTGATGAGATTGCATGGCTGGGAGCCGTACATGGCAAACACATGCGCCAGCCATGGGATCTGTCCCAGATGGTCCAAACATTCCGCACTCGATCATCTCCCTATATGTGAACTCTGATTTTGAGCACTATTTGCAGGATGATTCTGGTATATTTTGGGATAACGATAGTCTGGCAGCTCTGTTGGCTTTGGAACTAAAAGCTGACCTTCTTGTTTTGTTAAGTGATGTAGAGGGCCTCTATAGTGGCCCTCCAAGTGATCCACGTTCAAAGCTAATTCATACATATGTAAAAGAAAAACATCAAGGGGAAATTACATTTGGAGACAAGTCCAGGGTGGGAAGAGGTGGTATGACTGCTAAAGTAAAAGCTGCTGTGTATGCAGCTTATGCTGGTATCCCTGTTGTTATTACCAGGTACAATTCTATTGCATGCTTGTTTCAACATGTAGAACAGTTAGAGTTTGAGTAAAGATGCATTTTTAATATTTGGCGCCCACGTTTTCATGCCTGCTGACCCTTCGTGTAGGCAAAGGTTTAAGTCTTGAGAGTGGTCACTTTGTGTTAAGAAACAAAAGTTATGAATACATGCATCTCACCCCTCCCAGGACCACACTTGGTGGGACCAACACTATGTAATAACATTTTTATAAGTTCATGGGTCGCGATGGGTCACCAAGTTGAACCATGATGTATTGATGTCACGTTGGCATCTTAAATAAGGAGAACTAATTTATAATGGGTTTTGTGGAGCCAATATGTCATCCACCTGTAGTAGGAGGCACGCTAATATTCTGATAAAGATTGTTTTCTGATTGCACTCCAAATTTGTTTCCAACTTCTATGTAGTGGCTATGCAGCTGACAACATCATAAAAGTACTTGAAGGAGAGCGTATTGGTACTATTTTTCATCAAGATGCACATTTGTTTACTCCACTTAAAAAAGGTGGTGCACGTCAAATGGCAGCTGCAGCACGGGAATGTTCTAGACAGCTTCAGGTAAGTCACGTCACATTTTTTTTAGCTTCAAGACCTGGGGTTGCTTGTACTAATATATATTTTCCTTGAGGCTCAATTTGCCTCCTAACTTCTTACCTTTCTGAGTACTTTTTGTCATAGTCTATCAGGAAAGTGGTTATCTAAAAGCTTGAATTAATTATTGGGAATGTTTTCTTGCAGGGCCTACATTCAGAGGATAGGAGGAAAATTTTGCTGGACATAGCCGATGCTTTGGAGGAAAACCAAAGCTTGATTAAGGTTGAGAATGAAGCTGATGTTGCTGCTGCACAGGAGGCTGGTTATGACACGTCACTAATATCTCGTTTAGCCCTAAAGCCTGAGAAGGAAAGCAATTGTTGATTACTGGATTTTATTTTGATGGAGAACTTTCCTATTTATTTTTAGTTCATTTTCTTTCCCTGTCCTCTGTCATTTTTTTTTGGCTTTGAACATTTTTAGAACCATTTTTCTCTTTCCTTTGGGTGTAATTGTTGTGTGGGAGTGTGTGTTCTGGTTGTTTTTAAATCCTGCCTACCTATTTTGGTCTTTCAAGCAAATGTATTCATGTTCTTGATATAATTTATTGTACTTTACAGATTTCTGGTCTTGCAAAATCTATACGTATACTTGCCAACATGGAAGAACCCATTGGTCGTGTTTTAAAGAGAACAGAGGTCAGAAAACTTTCCACAGAGTGATGTTAATTCAATAATTGATAAACCAGAGGTATTCATATGGTTTTTAGCATTAGTTCCAAAGATTTAAAATGGATACAGCAGTACTATACCGATTTGAAGTATCTGCAACTTACTGGCCAAATCTGATTTTTGAACCATAAATTGTAGATGATTGAAGCAGATATGCTTCCAAGATGAATTATATTATTTGCTTACTTTGAAGGTTTGGGGTTCTACTTATAAGCATTGAAACTAGAAATGAACATTAGACTTAGTTTCTCTTTGGACCAATGAGCTGGTTACATACTTACATATTGAATCATGATATTTCTTTGCTTTGGTTATCACTGTTTTCAGACTTTTGATGGCTACTCTTCCATACAGCTTGCAGATGGACTCATCTTAGAGAAGACCTCATGTCCTCTAGGTGTCCTCCTGATTGTTTTTGAGTCTCGACCTGAGGCACTAGTTCAGGTAAGAGGAACATCTCTTCTCATCAAATCTATACTTTTTTTTTTCTTTGGAGGGGGTAGGGCAGGGGGGGGGGGGGGCTGTTTAGAACACTTGCACATTCAGAAGTCAGGTAGGAGGTTTTTATCCCTTTCTCTTCTAGCATTAATAAGACTTTGACTTCTTTGCTTAAGGAAAGGAATAAGGAGCAAACATGGCATGAGTCTTAGCGTCTGCATCTATAAGGGTAGAGAAAGTATAGGAATAAGGAATGCATTATAACAAATAAGATTTCGCAAGGTGAGGCTGGGACGAGAGACAATCCATAGAGCTATGATTCTTTTGTGACTTCCACCTTTCGTCGAGTGTGAAATGGTGGGCCAAGCCTAGCCCTCCAGTTTGGCATTGGTTGGTCAAGATGCACCCGAGGCTTAGATTAAGACAAAGAAGCCGCCGAACGCTGCCTCTGAGGAGATGTACGAATACTCATTCTCTTACCAATGTCTCTACTTCTCAAATCAATTGGGGAGGCCTCGAACGCCAAATCAAGTCATTGACAGAATGGATTTCGATCTAGGCTCTAGAATAGGATTAATGAAGAAAGAAGACCCGAGCACACGCCTGAAAGCAGCCTGACTTGAATAACCAATTGTTTTTCCTCTTTCCTCTCTGGATTGGGTCTTCCCCTGCCTCAAAGGGTATAGGGTTCCATTCTGCAAGATCAAAATCGAATAGAAAGAAGTCGTCTTCTACGATAAGGGTTCGTTCATGCTTTTTACTATCTTTCTGTCGCTTTTGAGATCTCGTAGCGGCTCATTGTTATCGAGAATGCGAATTCCAATCAGACTCTTTAGTGGTGACCGTGCTCATTTTTTAAGCTTCTCATTACCCGCAGGAGTCCCACTGCTGTTAGCACCTTTTTTAGTACTCCTTGAGCTAATCCCTCATTGTTTTCACACATTAAGCTCAGGAATACGTTTATTTGCTAATATGATGGCTGGTCATAGTTCAGTAAAGATTTTAATAGTTATATGTGTGGACCTAGGGCTGTCAATTGGGCTGAGCTAGCCCGATGCCCGTTTGTTTGGCCTGAAAATTTATGAGATGAGCTTAATTTGAGTTTGGGCTGGGTGAAGCTCGGTCCACATTTTGGCCTGGGTTTGAGGTTTTTTGGGCTATGCATTAACTCAGCCCATCTTAAAATATTTTAATTTATTTCTCGGTCAACATTTTGGCCTGGATTTTAAATTTTGGGCTATGCATTAACTCAGCCCGAGGCTCTACCTATCTTAAAATATTTTTATTTATTTTGTTTATTGAGCATTTGTATTATACTTCAAAGTGATAAAACTAGTGTTCTATGGGTGTTTAGGAGCTTGTGTATTGAATTTGAGGTGTTAGGTTCAAATCATTGCATAATCACGGTAGAGTACATCCTAGATTTATATAATTTTTTTTAATTAAGTATTGATAAATTATTCATTTGAGTCAGTCTGAAGCTCATCCTGTAGAATGGGCTGAGCTAGGGCTTGAGCTTGTTTTTCAATATATGGGTTGAGCTTGAGCAACCTCAGCCTGGCCAATTGACAGGCCTGCTACAACATATGCAGTTTATGCCATTATTTATGTCTTTGTTTTTGTGAGTCCTTCAATACATACTCAGCCTTTACCTGTGTTTGTGGCATGTCCTCACTGCATGACCATACTCATATTCACAGTTGCATGTATTCCTGTTGTTTGAAATTATATCCGATCATATGTTTCTGTATACTGGTACTTTTGAACTACTGTGCTGGGCTTCTGATTTTACATGGCAGTAGAGTTTTGCTGCTTGTGTACATAATGATTGTTCTAGTACTGGTGACCCTTTTGAAAATTATTTTCAATTTTTTTATGATACTAAAACCTTTGTTTATGCTATTATATTTTTTGATCTGTTTGCTGGTAAGGTAAGATGGGATTGTGGCTTTGATCTTACGACTTACAGCTGTTGTCAGTCAACTAATTGAGCTTCAAGATCATGAAAAGATTTTATTTAGTTTGGTTTGGTTTGTGTTTGTGATATTTTTTTGATCATTTAACCATTATATATATATTTTATTGATTCAATAGATAGCTTCATTAGCAATTCGAAGTGGGAATGGTCTACTGCTAAAAGGAGGGAAAGAAGCCAAGCGATCAAATGCAATCTTGCACAAGGTTTGATTTTATAGAGTCGAGTAATTTTTTTGAAAATTATTCTGAAGCATAGTATTAGCTGTGTTTCATTTTCTTCATTTTTATTTTTTTGGTTCCATATTGTGTTTTTTTTTTCTTGATATTTCTTTGTTTTAATAGGTTATTACTTCAGCTATCCCAGATACTGTTGGTGAAAATCTTATAGGACTCGTGACTTCAAGAGAGGAAATTCCTGATTTGCTGAAGGTGGGTATTGAGATTGCAAACTGTCTACGATTCTTTCTAATATGATTATAACTGACTAGTGTTTATTCTGCCCCAGCTTCATGTTCTCTACAATATAATAATTTCTGACTAGTGTTTTTTCTGCCCCAGCTTGATGACGTGATAGATCTTGTGATCCCTAGAGGCAGTAATAAACTTGTTTCTCAAATCAAGGATTTGACAAAAATTCCCGTTCTTGGTCATGCTGGTGAGAGAATTTATTCTAATTTATAATCTTCAAATTAGAGCTTGTAGTAAATTTGCATTTTTGCTGCCCAGATGGTATCTGCCATGTTTATGTTGATAAATCGGCTAATATGGATATGGCAAAGCGCATTGTTTTGGATGCAAAGATAGATTATCCTGCAGCTTGTAATGCCATGGTAATTTCAGTTTGCATTCTATGTGACTTACCATCCCACATGCATTGAGATGTGTCCACAATATCATCTGCATTGCCCATTTCAGACATATAGCAGTCACTTAGTATTGTCTACCTGATTATTCTCAGGAAACACTTCTTGTACACAAGGATTTGTCAAGCAATGGTCTCAATGAGCTTATTGTAGAACTCCGACGTGAAGGTATGGCTTTCAGAGTAAATATTTATTGCTTTAAAACATGTGTTAAGTGTTTCAACCACCATCATAGCATTTATAACTATTTTCTATAGAATAGTTCTATTTACTTGATGGTTCTCTCGGTCTGTATCTGAAAACCAGGATTCATGTAGCTGAACCCAAATATCCAAATGGTTGGGATAGGGTAATTTGAATAATCTAGTTGAGAAGTCTTGCCTAAAAATCTACAGTCCGGAAGTGTCAATATCAAGCATGGACATGTGATCAATTATTAGAGGAAGGAAATTCTACCATAAGATTTTCAAAAGCGGTACCCATGAGTAAATGAGTGGATCAAGTCGTTCTATAAACACCAATTCATCATCATTTGCAACAAACACTTTGGGATGTCTGCCAAGAAAATTAGATCTACACTTGTGTCTTACCATCCTCATGCAATCCCTTCTCAACCATTGACAGCTTTGCAAGACGACTTAAAATGTCTAAATGAAGATCAACCAATTTGGGCCTTCAGAAAAATGACCCATCAAGTGGAGTGAATTAAAGATTTGTCATTCCTATTAACTCCCCATCCCCACCCCCAAAAAAGGTAAAATGAAACATTAGATGTAGTTGTTTTGTTCTTTTCATTATTCAAATTCGTTTTTCTTTCCCAATCGTTTCATTAAGGACTTTAAATTTGTGTGCACAATTCCTTGGTCTCAGCCTGAAGCAAATGTAGAATTCTAAAAGCTTGTACGGTTCATACATTTTAGTCTATCACTCCATTGTTGGGTGCAAAATCTTGTCAGGTGTTACGGCCAAATAGCTGCCAGAATGAAGTAATTTCTTCAGTGTTAATCTTTACCTTGTTCTATTTATAGTTTCTTGGATATAGAAATACTATACATAGCTTTGGTATGTGAGGTCAAACAATTTCAAAAATCACGAAATTAGTTTGACGCAATCAGTATGGTGATTGTTGTTGAAACCAAAATTCAAAGTCCTAGCTGACAGACAATTTTATATTCCTAGAAAGAATTTAAAACATATTGAAGTTTCTGTATTATCATTGTGAAGCTAGGACTTTAAAACTTTTTTTTTTTCTCTACCTTTTTCTCTTTTTCATTTTTGGGTTTTTCCTTTGGTGTAGCTGGAGAAACCTAACATTCAGTTTGGTTCCTTCAATGCATTTGAATATAATCACATTTCTGCTATTTGCTTCCATTATTGCTTAGTGAGTTGCACAATGCAAGAGTAATGGCCATATTCTAATAATGAATCCCAAAAAGCTGAAAAAGCAATATTTGGGCAAAAGCAAATCAATCCAGTGATCAGAGTGACAGTTTCACAACCACAATTCCTTTGTTTCAGGTGTTACTCTATATGGTGGAGCCAGAGTGAGTACTTTGTTAAATATTGCAGAGGCACATTCATTTCATCATGAGTACAATTCAAAGGCTTGCACAATTGAAATTGTCGATGATGTGCATGCTGCCATTCACCATATACATCAGCATGGAAGGCATGTTGGAATCTCTCAATTTCTTCTTCTGTCTTTGTATATATATATATATGTTTTTTTGACGAAGTTTGTAATGCCCTCTCTCTCTTTCTCTCTCTGTCTGTGCAGTGCTCATACCGATTGCATCATCACAGAAGATTGTGAAGTTGCTGAAGTTTTTCTACATCAAGTCGACAGGTAATCATGCTTCTGGTATGCAGATCATTTTATAGTAGAAGACATAATGATATAGTATATGTCGTTTGCCCTCAGTCATTGATTTTATTGTCTTAAGTTGCATTTAATATAATGAATTGCTATTCCTCTTTTACTTGGGCGACTTTAAAATGATGTTATGTGAATAATTTCTCCAATATTTTTACAAATTTTGATGTTGGTAACCTTGTAATATGGATTTTCTATCTATCTTAACAGTGCTGCAGTTTTCCACAATGCAAGTACACGATTTTGTGATGGAGCACGTTTTGGGCTTGGTGCTGAGGTATGGGATCTTTTAACTATCTTGGTGTTCAATAGTCTCGTGGTTGATTTTGTTCCTCTCACATCTTGTTGGTTCTGTTTAATGGCTGAATAGGTTGGGATAAGTACGAGCAGGATTCATGCTCGAGGTCCAGTGGGAGTTGATGGACTGTTAACAACACGATGGTATGGGAATTCTACATGATTAATGAGTTGTTTTTTAAAATTTTTTGATCAACAACAAAATGAATTATTATTAATGATAAAAGAAAAGTACAAAAAGGGGATGAGAATAACATGATTAATGATATTTGAATTGAGTAACATGCTTATGGTATACTGAATGGCAAAGTTTTCCATTTCTATTGAGTTTATTGTGAGGATCAGAAGGCCCTAGGATCTTAGATTTTGCATGTTGAATCTGGAACAGATGTTGCACTCTTGGGAGAAGTTTTGAAGAAAATTTATTGTGGCAGTTCTGCTATTTTATAATATCTAGCGAAGTTGCGGGTTTGGGGGAAAATTATGCTAAAATGTGAAAAATATAGTAAGACAGTGCATGGAGGGCATGTCTCATAGTAGTTTGACCAAGGGTGTCAAGAGGCTGGGTCTGGGATGAGTAACAGTGACCCATCCCCAAACCCTATCATTTTCAACAGTTTCGGGTCCTGCTTGGTTATGCTATAAGTATGAAATTATTGTTCCCAGATCCATTCTGTCGATGCCTGGATTTAACTGGGTCTTTTCTTTCTTTCTTTCTTTCTTTTTTTTTTTTTTTTTTTTTGGTTGGGGGGGGGGGGGGGGGATTTTTTATAAGAAAATATTGTAAAAAATAAAAATCTTGATTATTGCCATAAACATGCAACGAAATTTAGAAGATGATATGAAAGACTGATAAAAATACAATTAGATTTGATAATTAATTGATTATAAAAAGGTTATATATCTTACATATGGATTTGCTACTATTGTTCTAGGGGACCCGTCACCTTAGCCAGTTATTAATCAGGTTCAAAACCTTGGGACCCAAATTTTGAACTGGTCTGCCAGGTCAATGAGTAATTGGGTATCTACTGCAACCCATAAATTTTGACAGCATAAAATTCACAATGAAACAGACAAATTGAGTGATCTACAGAAGGTTAGCCACAACAGGGAATCATGGTACAAAGAAGAAAATAAATAAATATATATAAATGCATGTACACCATGGGTTTAAATTCATATTTATTGCTTAATATGTTAAATGTTTACACAGGCTTCCAATGCATTTCTTTCTTAGTGCATCTCTTCATTATGTATGGTGAATGCTCTGCCAAGACTCAAAATTTTTTTTAACTGAAACCATGGGTAGAAATGGACTTTAATAACTTAAAAAGAATTGCAATGCCGATCCAAAGTCACTATGATTTTATTAGAATAAAATGTCCAAGTTCTCCTAACCCCTTTCCTCCGTGGAATACATCACCCTTTCCATGAATTACTTTAATATCTGTTTTGCTCAAAGTTTATTCCAGTGTCAAAGTTCAATTTCAGTAGACATATATTTGATGTTTTGTATTAAACTTTCATGAATTTGTCCATTTCTAAGAGTAACTGCAGTTGGAAACCATTTCGGACGTCTTAGAATGACAGGAAATTTGTTTGCAAGATGAACATGCAGTGCAAAGCCCTAGCTCAACATCTATACTCCTTTTCTTTTATTTTAAATTCATTAAGATGCATGTTTAGATTAGCTTAATATGCTTTCTTTCATTAGAATGCACTAATGCAGTGTGTATGCATGAGGCGTCAAACCTTATACCTGCCTTGTGCTACAAAAAAGGATTGGCAATGTTTCTGCTGGTTATGATTAATTCTGGCTATTGCTGCTTTTTGTTGTTTTATTGTTTTTGTAGGATTCTTAGAGGGAGTGGGCAGGTTGTGGATGGTGATAAAGGGGTAGTTTTCACCCACAAGAATCTCCCTTTGCAATTGTAATTCTGCAGCAAGAGATTTTTCAGGGAAACTAAGAATTCCTGTTCTCTACCTTTTCATGTCCATCGTTAGTTATTATTCTATTTATTTTTTGTATGGGTGCTGTAAGTGGTGCCTAACGAGTAATGAGGATACTACAATTTTTGGTATTTTTATATATGTACACAATAAATTTTTTTTCTCTGTTTGTATGGATCCCCTATACTACAAATTCCTATTCTCACACCCTTCTTTTCCCTTTTGTATGTGATAAAAGGGACCGTTAATGTGTACCCTTATCCTGGGGGCAAGCATTTTATTATAGGATTTGTAAATATCTGGAAAAGTTGGGTTTCAATGAAAGATTTTAGGAGCATAAACTGCCAAATTATAAAACCAAAAGTAGGAGAGACAACCAGTAGATCACACAGGCCTAATTACCAAACAAAGTTTTTTATTTTTTATTTTTTATTTTAAATGGACATAAGTCTCGGTGTATATTCCCTTGAAGAGGCACCCAGTCAATCGCACAGGCCTCATATATTCAGAAGCAAGTCCTTATGGTTACTGACCCTAGAGTTGCAGTTGTCTGGAAAGGCCCGTAGGCCATCTTCCAAAAAACCAATTCTATTTAAGTTTAAGATTCATACATAATTGCTTTCCCAAGATCCAGCATTGTCAATTAGGGTTGCATGACCCAAAAGAAACAAAAACAAAAAACAAACACATAAAGATGTAAAAAATATTGAACATTTCACTTTAATTCCTCAAATATGCATTTAAAAAAAAAAAAAAAAAAAAAGGTCTAATTAATCAGATGGTTGAGATTTTGCCAGGCCTTTTTCCTGCTCTGTAGCCGAATTAAGCATATTCGGCCACTTGGCCAGTGAAACCATGGAAATCTCTGAAAGTGACCCAATTTGGACAGTCCCAACCATCTTAGCAGTGTCATTAACTACTGGTTAAAACAATCAGATCATACAGACAATCTAATGAGATCCAAGCTTCCATTCCCCCACCACCCCCGAATCCAGAGAAAGGCCCTACATAGGGCTCAAATCATCAAGATGCCTCAAAAACACTTCAGGGGTTTAAATTACTTCCCCAACACAATTTCTCAGAACCATCCAGTACAATCACCCTCTCTCGCTAACACACTACAAATCCACAGCTAATGAATACCGTACATGCTATCAATGAAAAAGAAAAAATGAAAATGTAAAAGTTAGAGCCTACCACCCACCACTATATAACCTCACCAGCAAAAGTAGTTGTAACTAGTTGAAAACCAAATTCGGTAATTACTCGTAGAAGTTTACATCAGAATACTGCTCTATATGTGCAACTAGTATGAACCCGCGCGATGCGCGGGAATTACAAATAGCTTAGTGATCCAAGTTTAGACCAATATGTTTTTATATATGGTTCAACTCTTTGCATACATGATCTCAATGTTAATCTCAATCACATATTCAACCCAAAGTACCCAATTTTGCATTCATTACAGTTTCAGTCTAAAAATGAGAACGACAATGATAATGGAAAAAATGATGTAAGGGAATTACTAGGATGATAAGGAATTGGGAGTTGGAGAAATCAAGAGAGAAAAGACAGACAGTCAATAGCTTTCAAATTTTGAAATTTGAAATGAACAAATATGGTCTGAGAGGAGAAATAAAAGAATAGATGTGAGAGGAAAGAGAAAGAAAGAAGAGGTAGAGATGTGGGCCCAAAGTGAAGGAAAGCTCAAGCTTTAGGAGGGAAAGACTCTCAAGCAGCCACCTCATACACTATGCTGATGTCAGCAAAAAACTCCTAAATATAGTATAGTATAGATTCCCTTGACACTAGAAGATATTATCGTTACTCTTGGATAAAACTCTCGAGGTTCTTCAGCCACTCCAAGTACTTCTCCTTGTCTTGCATCATCGTGTACTTGTGCAAGGAGTTGGCCATGGAAAAGAAAAAATGAAAAAGAAACCCATCATTTAATAAAATGATCATTGAGATACTATATGCAGTTTAACAACATTATTTCCAGCAAGCTTACGAGAAGTCTGGCTCTTCTTTTGCAATCTGATATTCCGAGCTTTTTGGATCCTCTTTTACCTCATCCATGAAAGCACTAATACCATCCGCAACTGACAAGCTATCAGTCAAAATCTCGTCCATGAAAGCAGTGATACGAAACTTCAATAAGAACCAGTTTCCTTTGGAAACACTCACAACCAATGGAATACTATATCGGTTACTATTCTTCTCATCACCATCACCACCATCATCACCATTCCCATCCTTTTCAGTTTTAGAATTGGACATGTCAACTTCAACTTTGATGTCTTCATTTAGGAATTTTCTTTTTAGCAATATGGTACTTTTCCAAGATTATATTGGATATCAAAAGGAAATCCTTCTAGAGCCTCTTCTACCTATTTGGGAAGAAATTAAAATAAAATAAAATAAAAAATAGCAGATGATCACTCGTTAGCAAACTGGCTATAAGAACAAATGAAAAATGTTCTCCATCATTTGGTCAGTGATGATATCTTAGGGCGTTTTACACTTTTACTGTTTTAGTGATACTACACGACATCATTTGGTCAATTAGGTGCAGTTAATCAAATCTCCCTTTCTAGCGACCCCTGCTTGCGTAACTGCGTCCCTATGGGCTTTGTTTGGTAATTTTGAAAACTAGGTCCTGCTATTTGAATTTTATATAAATCAACATGGAATTTTTTTTTTTCTTTTAAGTTTTCATAAGCATTTACGCTTCATTTTCATACAACGCTCAATAGATTTATGAAAAGACAAACTTATTAAACAGTAATAAAATCAAAATTAGTCATACTGATATTAAGTAATAAGCTTTACCTCCATGATAATGGGGTGATCAACCTCATAACACAATATGAGTCGTGTTACTTGGTACATTTAGAAAAATGGTTTTCGAAAACTATTTTTATTTTTCCACAATAAAAAATGATGATAAAAAAAAATATTGAATTACGTGTTTTCACACATTCATTTTGAATTGTTATATGATTTTTGTCATTACAAAAGCAGAAGTGCAGAACACAGCTTTTACGTACTTCAATAAAATACGTAAAGCAATAGAGAGAAGAAACAGAGGAAAGTACAGCCACAATGAAGCAAGCTTAAACAACAGACTGTTCCACTGAAAGTAATAAGGTCAAAGAAATCAAGTAGCATCAATAGTGTCACTACTGGAGGTAAAAGTGTAAACTAAAACTAACATCACCCCCTTCCTCCAATATATCAAGTAGCATACTCCATCTACTCATATCTCACCATCCCATAATTCCTCAAGGTTCTTGTATTGACCAAAAGTCTCATGAACAAATGAAGTCCCTCTAAGAAGTCTTGCCTGCACAATTATAAACGCTACTGTTATTTAATATTGCATCAAAACAAGTCAGGAGAGCATCTAGACAGTTTCTTGTGCCTATCAAATAATCAGCAAAATGAATTGAAGCCTGTGTATACATCACTAGACCTTTTAAAAACGACCAAAATAAACAATATAATCACTGGACCCTAGATAGGTTTTAAATGAGAAAGAGAGAGAGGGACCTTAGTTCCGCAACCAACAATATCATACCCGCACCCCCAAATAAAGCAAAGCATTTATACGATGAAGTAAGGAACTAACACACGTAAATGATGGCTACAAATTTTCAGGGTTATATTCCTTTATGATTTAATGAAGCTAAGGTGTTTACCATCAATGATGATCATAACAATGGTATGAAATCCATTAAATAAGGGAACTACTTGCCTGCTGAATTTCAGAAAACTTGGTGAATAAATCCTCAGGTATAGACCAGTCAAAGACATCAAAATTTTCCTTGATCCTTGCCTCATGCGTACTCTTGGGAAGCACACTATGACCCATTTGCAGGCCCCAACGAAGAGCAACCTGTGCCGGAGTCTTGCCCAATTTCTCTGCAACCATATTCAGAACCGGATGCTTAAGGACATCACTCTTAAGCCATGTTGTTCCTGGAGAACCGAGAGGCGAGTACCCCTGCAAGCCATACACAAGTTGCAATATAAAAAAATTGATCAAAGGTTTTATAAAATATTTAGCAAAACCCAGAACACACAATAGATTAAGACTTGCCCCATCACAGATAGGTGAACTTGCTCACAATAATTTCAAGTACAGTTGCAAACTCAAATAGCAAAGTAATTAAGATTTGCCCACTCACAGATAAGTGAACTCCCTTGGATTTACAAAGAGCATGTAACCTTGGCTGCTGCCACGAAGGATGACACTCCACCTGGTCGACAGCAGGAGGAACACGTGCAATCTCCAACAAATCCCCCAGTTTTTTTGTGGAAAAATTGCTGACACCAATAGCTCGAGCCTTACCAGAATCATAGAGTGCTTCCATTGCTTTCCATGTGCTAGGCATATCTGTTGGAGCAAGGTTTTCAGGCTTGAATCCAACTGACCCCTTTTTCATCCGGACTGGCCAATGGATCTTCAAAAATGAGCAGCCTCATTCAGTCACAACTGAATAGCATCTTCAAATAATAGTTATTCATGTTCTCAATATCTGATTGAGTTCCTTTTTATCAGTTATAACTTCCTCCAATAGATTAATAGATGGCAATGAAAAAGATGATCTTAGAGATGCTTTTTGCTCTTTTTTAATTTTAATTTTTTTGTATGCAGGTTTTACCTTGACTTAGGTTTGAGAATGGTTCCTCTTTCCAAAGACAACTTGCCAGGTTCATTTAAGCACACTCTTCTACTCACTTTTAACAGATGTAACTAAGAAATAAAGCATTATGAGGTACTAGTGTAATACATACAATGTACAAATCAAGATAATCGAGCTGCAAGTCATTCAAAGTTCTGTCTAATGCCACAAGTACATCTTCTGGTTCATGATCATTACACCTGCAGATCATTTCAGTTTTAGATAGTAGAAACTGCAAAAGACAATGGTATTTTAAATGTTGTCAAACACTCAATATACCTACAACATCATCATCTACGCAAGTTAGCACAAAGGGGTAGCATCCATAGAAATCCTTTTATTATGCCAAAAATAAAAATTGAAACTAACCATAGTTTGGAGGTAATCCATAAATCTTCACGCTTCACCACGCCATCTTCTAACAGCTTCTTCAAAACTAAACCAATCTACAAGAAAATAAAAACTCGATCATTATATTGTTACAAAATCCTCAATTAAATAGGTATTTTTCAAGCAACAGACAAGGGAGTATTGAAAACCAAATCAATCATCATGTGTGAAGTAGCAAATAATAGATTCAAATTCATGCCAAGTGTCAGCATTGAACTCTATCCCTTTCCAATAGTTAGGATCAACTGATTATGCATATACATGAAGGGATCCCCTGGCCAGAAGATAACAAAAAGGAGACTATTTTCTTACATTATATTGACAGACTTATGAAATGTGAGACAGAAGAACATGCTCCCCATAGCATGATGGATGAGGTGATGAAATGGCTTGGATGGTTATCAGTCCTTCATCTAATCAAACAAACCGTATGAGATGCATATGAACCCAGCCTGCTTTATATATAGTAGCAGAGGCAGTCCAAAAATAACATGTTCTATAAAATGAGCATAGCATAAATGAGGGTGTTGAGAAATATAAGAGGCAAGACAAGAGAAAATCAAACTGAAAGTGAATGCATATGTAATAAGTTAGAGGTTATTGGATGCCAGTTATTTACAACAAGCCAATCTAATTACCAGAAATGGACAAACACCCTTCGACCCCAATCAGAGGAAACCAAGTGGCCCCTAAAAGGTAACCACAAGGCAATTTCCTAACAGTGGGCCATGGAAGAGACCCAACAGGACCCCAGGATGTAAGATGTCTCCCAACTCCCATGGAGAGGGAAATACTTTCTTTAAAAGGAAAGGACACATGTCCATATCCTAAACAAGGATACATGTCCTATCACCAAGGAGCGAGTGCTCCATATGAGAAAGAAACAATACAAAACCCACATGGACACCATGGTTGGCCTCCCCCAAAAAAACCCCAAGTTGAAATACATTGACTCTATGCAAAAGAGACCAGAAGAATTAAAATGATAATATTTAAAAATGGTCATATCCTGACCTTTGGGACAGGATAACAAACACACATGCACTCAGATAACCGAAACAGTTCAGATAGTGTAGTCGTGTGCACTGAACACCAAGAATCGCTCAACTAAGGAGGAATTAATTTTATTTAAAAAGCACTACAAGGACAAGATGAAGGCCTTAAAGAACATTTGTTGAACTAGACATGGTAATCTATAATTAATATAGAATAAGGCCATTGACAGAGCAGAATGGTAAAAAGGGACTATACCATGCCCTAAACAATTGGGATATAGATTTAAGGTTGTGTTGATTTGAGTTGAATCGCAAAAATGACGTGTATAACTGTATATAGGCTTCTTCCTCGACTCCAATAAGATCCAAGCACTTTGGTATGTTAAAATTACTTTGTCAGAGTAGTCAAAGCCCTGTTTTTCACGACTACTTCGCCTGCCTGGACCACTAAACTCCAGCATCACCAGTGTGTACTCTAGACTAATTGTAACATTCACAATTTCCAATATTGCAAGTTTATCCTCCATTCTTCAATAGTTAAAATTTTAAACTACTTGAACACCATAAAGTTTATTCTGCATTCTTCAGAGGTCGAAGAACTTTTGGTAAAAAAACAAATCACATAAACCACACTAACATATTCAAACATTTTGTAAAACAAAACAAGTCATAACCAGATTCATAACCATTATGAAAATCACAAGTTTTCAAACAATCTAAGCCATTAGATTTTCAAGAGATAGAGTCAATGCAACAAGGACAACAGAATTTTCAAAATTAATTTAGCACTATGCAATATAGATACCTCCTTCTCATTTCCATAAGCTCGAGCACAATCTATATGTCGGTATCCAACCTGCATTGACAAGGAAACATATTTGGTTGAGTGCAATTGCAATAATTAGAAGAGGGAACTTTCTTTTCTTTTCTTTTCTTTTTTTGTGCGTGTTTAAAAAGGTAAAGTATAGAATAATAAAAATTAAAAAAGAGCTAAAACCCTGTACATGTAAGGTATACAAAAATAAACACCAAAAATTAAAATTGAAGTGAGTCCAAAAAGCTATAAAATGGCAACCAATTTCCTAAGCTAATTGGTTCTTTCCATCCAAAAATTGTACTAGAAAAAAACAGAGTTTCACTTTAACAGTTGAGTGCTTGAACGCATTAACAATTAAGTTTCGTTGCAGTTCCTTAATACAGACACAGATACCAGAATTTTTTTATTTTTTATTTTTTATTTTTAAAGAAAAGGAGCAGCACTGGAGATGTCAAGGGAAAAACAAATCTGCAGAATTTTGAGAGGTGCCCAGCAAACATCGCAATTGAAAGTGGGATAACACAGAATCTGCAAGTCTGCATAAATGTTGCAACTTATGAATAAAAACATATGGCAAGTGAGATTGCAATTTCACATCCCCGAGGAGTGTTGAGTAGCATCCCATTCTTTTTTTTAATTTTATTATAATGAGGAAGCCCTTTGGGAAACCCCGGCCCATATAAGACCCCACAACCCTTATGAACCAAGTAAATCCAAGGCCCATAAGAACCATGAAACCTTGTGTGGGTGGCCCCAAGGGGTTTAGCAAGCAAGAGTCGAACTCAAGATCTCTGCTTCTTGAGACGTAGTGCCTTGTCAACTGAGCTACCTTTTCAATAAAGAAAATATATTGTTTTCACAATAAAGGACATGGTGACATCCAATCAGACCAAACACCCCCCCCCCCCACACACACACACCCCGAAACACACACGCACACAGAGAACTTTTTAACCCCTCTGATTCACCACAATCTTTTGGAGCAATTACATGTCTACACAATTCAAATCGCTAACACATCGTTTGGAACTAATTCTAAACAGAATTGAAATGATTTTAATTGAATAGAACAGAAATGATTTTATTTAGAATTCTAGTTCATCTGTTTGGAATAAAAACAGAAATTAATTCAGTTCTACTCAATTCTTCTGTTTGGAATGAACCTGAAAATGAATTCACTCAGTTGTATTTCCTTTGTTACCCCTGATGAGGTAGGGTAAAGAAGATTGTTTTGTTTTTAGAATTTTAGAGTTGATCTGCAAGGGGCAGTTTTGACATATAGGTTAAAACAACAAATGGATAGTTTTGGAACTCCAATTAAGTTGGCTGAAAATGAAAATCAATTCTCACCGATTCTATTACGAAAAATAAATTGAATTTCACCTTTTCTAGCATACCAAACAACATATTTGGTACAAAATTAAATTGAAAATCAATTCACTTCCATTTTATTACATCCCAAATAGAGCCTAATAAAAAGTTCTCGCAATATCAACACCATCAATTCACGACAGATTCAGCGAAACCCAAAATAGAAATAGCATCTCAAATGTAACCAAACAAGAATCAAAAGCATTCCTACCAAACAAATGGAACAGAGAAATATAGGAAAGGAAAAGGAGAAGACCTTGATGGCGGTGGCGACGGCGTTACCAACGACACCAGGATCGGCCTGCCAGGTGCCCAAGCCGACGGAAGGCATCTTGGCTCCGGTGTTCAGCTCAAAGAATCGAATGTCGTTCGCCATTTTCACACTCTGCTTCGTGTAAGAAGAATGAGGAACGGATGACGATTATAGAGCGCGTAAAAACAACGCTGCTGCTATATGAATGGAAAGAAGGAGAAAGAGTGTGAGAGAGAAGGGAAGAGATGTGTAGAACTATGAAGGAGTGTGGAGGAAATGGGACTCCTCTCCCTCCTTTATATGGAAATGTATAATCGGCCTTCTAAGCCGTCCCAGTGTACTTTTTCCCTTGTTGCCACTAGACGTATTTTGATTCTTCTTCCTATTTCTATTCCTCCGTTTTTTAATTTTTTTAATTTTTAATTTTTATAATTTTTAAAGATTTTTATTTTTATTTTTATTTTCTCTGTACTACATAAGTAATTTGCACACACAAAACACCCGACGATGAAAAGCCTAGTTATGTGACATAGATGAAAAAACACCTTCTCATGCTGCCTAAACTTCTAATGTTTATAAATTATTATTATTGATATTATTATTATTTTGACAATAGGTACAACTCACCTTTATCAATAATTCTATAATATTACCAATGTTCTTTTATCATCTTGAACTTAAGTAAGTTTTTTTTTTTTTTTTTTTTGGCTATTAATTAAGCAGTATAATTTATCTAATTGAATGATTATTCTCTTGAGACATTAATCCAAACTTTTAGTTCATTTGCGAATAGAGTCATTATCCTTTTCATATCAGTTAACGCTCATGATAGACTTAATCATGATTGACCTTAATAAAGAATAATAAATCAAACTAGTAAGCATAAACCCTAAGAATCACTAATTCACATCCAAGGATTTAAATTGTCTAACATTTTAAAACTCCACAATTCGTTGTGTTGATGGCTTGCTGCCCTTTTTCGTAATGGTCTTACTTAAGAGGATGGATTTTTTTTTTTTTTTTAAAAACAAATTAATATTTTTATTTTTATTATACGAAATGAAACATAAGAAATTTAATGTTCATGAGACATCCAAATTCCAAAGGCACCTTTAGTCCTAGCTCCTTAACTTTACTCATTCCATAAAATCCGGGATGCAGGTGGCGGGAGGCTGTGCCGTAGGCAACCTTTATCGTATGTGGTCCTCACCCAACATGGTATTTCTCTTCATATTTTGGAGATGTGGCTTATTCTCTGCCACAGGCTTGTTGGCAGAAAAAATGGAACATCTCTCTTACCACTTTGACTTAATAAAAACACAATAAGCTAATGCTTCCAAAAAGAAATAAAAATTTAAAATTTTGTTTTTATAAACGAAAAATAAAAAACAAACTTACCAAGCCCCTATTTAAATTTTTGGCAATTATTTCACCATGTTCCCATGTCAGAGACTAGTTTAGCCAGTTTCAAGTAGTTTCCAGTGAGTGCAGTAAAGATTGATGTTATATTGACTAATAATTCTCCGAAGTGCAAGAAAAATGTATGCAATTCAAGTTAGAACAATACCCAACAAAACAATCATCACTTCCAATATTCACCCTCTACACTATAAACAAAAAAAAAAGAAAAAAAAAAGAAAAAAAAAAGGAGGAAATGTTTTTCTTCCTCTCAATCTTGTATGCTTGACAAATGCATTTTTATTCACTTGAAAGTTCGGAGACAGAATCTAAGAACTGTTGCAAGCAGCTGTGATTTGTCAAGAATTAATTACAATGTGATCTACAAAGATGGAAAAAATAAATAAAAATGAGACTACTGATTGGAGGTATGTAAACCAAATACTCAACATAGGAAAGATCTAGTGTAGCCTCAGATCTCGCCATCCCAGAGTTCTTCAATGGTTTTGTATGTACCGAAAGTCTTGTCCACAAATGGAGTACCAGTAACTAGCTTTGCCTGCATAATTCAAAATCCTAAACTTCAATCATCTATACTAAGTCAAAGCGTAAACCAATTCAATTGTTACTTATCTCTGCCAACAAAATGTAGTCATCGCAAAATATGTGAATGGCCATAAAACTTATGGTTGTCACTAATTTAACAATTCGTCAAGCTGAATGTATTTTGACTTAAGGAAATCAAAAAGAGAGTAATGCTTAAATAAACATTTATTTTTAGCACTAGAGTCTGCAAGACCATCCATTTGACGCTTCATCAATAGAAAATCAATCATATACTCAGTGAAGAATGCACATGGATTTTAATATACAAAAGATTATTAAGAATTTTTAGAAGCGTTTATTATGAGAAGAAAAAAAAGTAAGAAGGTACTTGCTTGTTCAATTTCAGAAAACTTGGCAAACAAGTCCTCAGGTATAGACCAGTCAAAAACATCATAGTTTTCCTTAATCCTCGCCTCACTTGTGCTCTTGGGCACCACACTGTGACCCATTTGTATTCCCCAACGAAGAGCAACTTGTGCAGGAGACTTGCCCAATTTCTCTGCAATCATATTGACAACAGGATTCTTAAGGACATCACCCACAACATATGCCGTCCCCCGCGAGCCCTTCGCCAATGGCGAATACCCCTGAAATAAGGAAAATTCATCACAATAGTCATTTTGTTCCTGTAATATCCACAAGAAGTTAATTTCGCCATTTAATGGGCCTGTTTCTTTTGCCTAATGCTTCTCCAAACACCCATAAAAAACTTAGGAGACATTATATATGCATACTCACAGATAGGTGGACTCCCTTAGATTTACAGAATGCATGTAGCTGTGGTTGTTGCCATGAAGGGTGGCATTCCACTTGGTTGACAGCAGGAGGTACACGTGCAACCTCCAACAAATCCCCCAGCTTTTTCGAAGAGAAGTTGCTAACACCAATGGCTCGAGCCTTGCCAGAATCATATAGCGCCTCCATTGCTCTCCATGTACTGGGTATGTCAGCTAGGGTAAGGTTTTCTGGCTTATATGCAATTGACCCCTTTTTCATGCTTACTGGCCAGTGGATCTGAAAAACATTTTGCAGCTCCATTTAGTGAAAAACAAGAACAAATAAAATAAATAAATGAAAAAGGAAATGCTGGAAAGACCCTCAAAGTTGCCATTATTGGGAATTAACTTGATATTTGTCATTATATAGCTTTATCCCAGTTTGACTCCAACCACACATACCAAGAAAATTAAAGCATAAATTTAATAGAGTTTGAGTACTTTAGCGAGAAAGAAAAAAGAGTAATAGAATTTGTGTCACATCATTTGCGGTAGATCAAGTAAAAGAGTAGAAAATAGGGCTAAATTATGATATACATACTAGATACAGGTCCAGATAGTCAAGCTTCAATTCCTGCAAAGTTCTATCTAAGGCCTTGGGTACATCTGCCGGTGCATGATCAGTACACCTGTAGATTATTGCAGTTTCAATTAAATAGTAGAAGACAGTCAAGAAGACCATGAGGGATAACTAAATTACGCTTGTGAACGCCCAATTAAATTTCAACATCATCAGCACGGAGTAAAATTTTTCAGTCCCGAAGAGAATTAGAAACAAACCAGAGCTTGGAGGTGATCCATAAATCTTCACGCTTCACTACACCATAATCAAACAGCTTCTTGAGAGCAGAACCAATCTACATGAACAAGAAACTGGTTAATAACATAAATAAATCAGCCTCTCATTCCAAGAGCCAAAAAGTGGGACCAATTCACTAACTTCTAACCACAAATAGTGAACTAAATATTTTCATTCACATTTTAAATGATCTCATGCATCAAGAATACACAGTTAAATGAGCAACCAATTAACCACAGTAAAAATAATGTTTCATTGCCTCCCAATATCTGTAGATAATTCGTGAAAGTTGTGAAGGATGAGAAAATTAGAGTGTGAGGGTATCATGCATATTAATTAGAAGCAAAGCACAGAAATTAAGCCTCTATTTGGATCATGAAAAGAAAGAGAGAAATGAAAGAAAAATGCTAAAAAATTCTTACAAACGGATTCTTTTCCAAAGCATTTTTAGTCTTTTCCTTGAGTTCTCCATGAGCCAAACTGAGGGTGAAAAAAGAAAAAGGAGCAGTCATGCAAACTTTCTATGTCCAGGCCCGCAAAGGAGGTAGAACCTCCTTTGCACATGCATCCTACACTTCGTCGATATTAACCTAACTTTGATCCTGTGAGAGAAATTATATACCTAACACTTTTAAGCCCTTGATCAGTTCATCCATACAATGTAAGGTCTATATTCTTGCATATAGTTACCTGATATTCATCTCCTTATGATATAAATGAGAAAGGGATCAGATCTTAACTATTTTATTAATGGGAAAATCGTATACTAATTTTATCTTTGTGCTTTCACATAAAATAAACAACTAAAAACTGGACTCACAAGTCACAATCTTCATCAATAGGTTGCCTAGAGAAAATTAATTGAAGCAGTATGAAAATACATGTGTTAGTTTCCCCTACATAAAGAAACAATGCAGATGCATCATTGTCATTAAACTGATCAACTCTTTAGTATATGCTCATCTTTGGCAATGACTTGGCAAATCAGCAAATCGAGCATTGAGATTCTCAATTTTCACACACGCATAGACACACAACAGTGGGGAGTGGTTTCTTCTGTAATTCTATTATATGTTCCACAATTGTTAAACAATGATAAAGCAGTGAATTTGGTATTGTGAAAAATCATTACCTCCTTCTCATTTCCATACATCTGAGCACAATCAATATGTCGATATCCGACCTGCATAGACACAAGACTGCAGTAAGCCGAGTTCTAATAAACTAAATATGATTCTGCAGGAGCGAAAAAATCGAGTTCAGGACTATAATAAGTGATCTCATCTTTATTTCACTTCAATGGTTTGTCGCCATATCCCACTACCAATGTGTGTCCAAACACTAAGTAAAATGAAATAAACTGATTCAATTTTCATGGACCTGTTTAATAACTCCCTTAATCTAATCTTCCCATTAATTTCCCAAATCTTAGCGATAAAATCATCCCAAATCATTAAAAAAAAAAAAGAAAAAAATTTCTGTCAATATTCATGTTAACACTAAGTAATAGCGCAGTACCTGAATGGCAGTGGCGATGGCGTCACTGATGACGCCAGGGGCAGCCTGCCACGTCCCTAACCCGACCGAAGGGATTTTAGCACCGGTGTTCAGTTCAAAGAATCGAACATCTTTCGCCATTTTCAATCCCAAAGACAACACTTTCCGACTCTATAAATTGCAAAACAACAAAGCATGAATAATGAATAAAGGAAAAGGGAGCTATGGAACCACTGAAAGCTGCTGACCCACACGACACTGAGAAATTTGACTAGGCCGAGACTTGAAGTCTCGTTTTAGGGTTTCTTGGAGCAGAGTGCCAGTAGAGGAAACCAGACCCAGATGAGAGTAACTCTTCAAAATCTCGTTGTCGTCGCTTATTTGTGGACTCGAAATTATACCCGCCAAAATGAGTAGGTTAGGGTGGAGCCGATCAACTGGGTTGGCCACTTCTTTCGGGTGTAAAGCTCCAACGGTGCAAGAAATTTGTGTGGAGCGGGGGAAATCTGAAAGCGCTTTCACTCCTTGTGCTTATGCCATGCTTTTAGTTCTTTAAAATGCCAGTTTTACCCTTGATAAAATTTCCATATCACACTTATACGTGATCTTTTCAAATTAAAAAAAATAAAAATTAACAATTAGCAGTATCTTAAAATTTACTCCCACCATGGTCTATACTCTATATACGACACCATATATTCACATTGGTGACACTAGCATAAGCCTACATCCATTGGACGCATAAAAGGGCAAACATGCAGACTAAATTGGAGTTGATAGATTAGAGAATTCAATGTTCAAGTTTATCTATGCTCGCTCTTTCTTTAAGACGATACATAATTTTTTTTCCTATTATAATCAGACACCGCATTTGATAAACTTACGGCAAGATATTTTGTGCAGTATTTCAGAAATACTACACGTTCATGATTCATCTATCATAACCTATATTAGAAACTAAATGAAAAATAAAATAGAAAATGTATAGAAAACTAAAGACCACTCAATACAATTTGCACAATTCCTCTAGTCTGTATTCTCCCAGTACTGAGAATCCTTATTGATCTGACAGAGTTCAGGGGCAGATGAGGATGAACCAGTCCGGTGGACATCAATCCATTGATATACTCTGCATTTGGTTCTCACTGATGGTATGCAATTGGTTGTGTTGGTGCTGGTTTCTCGTTGGCTTAAGCTTCATCTCGTCATTTGTGGCACTTGGATCTGAAACCAACTTTTGAATGAGAAAAAGGTAAAGAAAATGTACATCATATAAGGCAATCTACAGCTACAGCAAAGATGAATTTCTAACACACTGCTGCACAAACATAGACTCGTAATTATATAATGCTATTCTCTACCAAGACATCTCAGTGACAATCTGGTAGCAAAAAATTATGGAAAAAATTAATAATAGTAGTAATAAAAAGCAAAGATAAATAACAATTAGGATTAGTTGATCAAGGAAAAGAAGAATAAGCAACACGATCCTTGATTTCTTGAATGTCCTCAATTGTCTAGCAAATGCGAAGACAGCTTGAAATGATTAAATATAACAGAAAAAAGGACACTTGACATTTCACAAACGAAACTTCTTTTTAGTTTTTTTTTTTTTTTTTTACTTTCAACTGTCAAGAGTTTAATAACTTTACCACAGCAGAGACATGATCATATCTTTAAATTTTTCCAGTAGTTCGCATCTCTGATGGCACCATAAGCTCAAAATAATAAAGGACGTGAAAGTTTATGTGAGTGACAAACACTTGCATGAAGCGTGTTATTACAAGCCAGAATTGCAAAACATGGTAAGAATGAATAACACCCTTCTTCAAGCACCCCAAAGATAGTTTATTCGTAAAATGTGAAAGATTCTAACAAGATAAATTTTCAATATGAGCATTGTGTGATCCTATATCCAAGATTCTAATGACATCCATTAATATAAAATGGGCAGATGGTCAAACCATTTTTATAAGTCAACTAAAATTGCAACAGCATTCTATCTGTAAAATTGACCAAGGTGCATACTGTATAGGTTTCACTAACGCAGATATCAAGCACATGATCAACATCTGATGCAGTCCAGTACTTCACATTTCAGTTTAGAAGAGAAAACTTCAAGTTCACGCAGCCCCACGTGTATGCAGAATCATTACCACTAGGGCTAAGGATAAAAACTAATTCACAACTTAAGTACCACAAACAGATTCAAAACCAGTTTAGTTAGGACATGTTACTTTGTCCAGTTTTCTGAATTTTCTGAATGTTTGGTCTAGATTACTAAGATCAATTATAAATATTAAAACTATCTACTTTTATGAAACATTTCCTCAAAATTTTCCTCATTTCAGCCATATTTTAAAATAACCAAGTTTTTTTTTTTTTTTTTCCAAAGTGGACAATTTTACAAGACTAGTCGCTGAATTTTGGAACCATGGTTGCACCAGAGTAAAAATATTTCATGGCACTCACCAGTACCATAATTGTTGACAGTGGACACTATGTGCTGGGAGTAGGAACTTGCAGTTTCCTTCCCTGGTTAATTACCATAACAAGGTGTCACTAAGGCTGCAAGTATCATCCTAGAAGGTTGGGTACAAAGGCACCTACAGGGAGTTCAATTACCACTGAAGCTGCAAGTAGCACAAACACTTCTAAAGGTGTACAAAGTCACCTCAAGATTTCATCTTTCTGAGACCTAGGACTTGCGTTCTAATGTTTTAAGCACTGAAACAGAACATGAGCCAAGTGCTTATCCTCGTCAACATGTATTAGATGATGTGTTGAAATCTACCTAATGTCATCCCAACAGAAAAACCGGAGGGGAGAAGAGAAAAAACAACAACATGGGTTCACAGTACACACAACGAGGTGACTTTTAATACAATGGAATTGGAAATTGGCACAATTATGTCACATGGTTTTGTTCAATCCATTAGCGATTGAACAGATACAATCAGCCCACATACAAGTAGCTGAAAAATGAAAAGGGCACATTCACAAACACACATACAATTTTTTTCCCCCTGTTTTCCATTCAGGCATTTTATGAAATAGATGGTGTGACTACTATTTACTTCTCTTTCCACCTATAAAAGCATTCAACCCTTATGCATTCAATGTATTCAAATGAATAAATAGTTAAACATGCAAAAAAATACAAAATTTGAAAAGCAACATAAAAATCATATGAAATTTAATCAAATTATGAGGCTTCATTTTTATTTTTATTTTTTTTGGATGGATTAATTATGAGGCTTCATATAAATGTATATTTAATGAAATATGTATATGGTGCTTTCAAATGGTTTCCATCTTCCACTAAATAGTTAAGAGTTCAATTCAGATGTTCATAAAAGTGGTCACATTCAGACCCCAAAGACAATTAAAAATATACATATTGAGGCCACATAGTTTAAATATATCATAAAATAGGTTGGGAATTCCAAAACTATATCACATGGTAAAGAAACCTGTAAAAGAGGGGGGGGGGGGGGGGGGGGGGGGGGGGGAGTATAAAAGAAATACCTCCTGCTTTCACTATAGCAGCTTCGCCACAATTTTCCAGATCTTCATCAGAAGACTCAGAACCACTCACATTGCCAGAGATATGCCGATATTGCCAGAATATGGAGGATGTTGCCAGAGTACAGGGGATGTCATTGTAATACGGTGAATGTCGCCGAGCACAGTGTATGTCTCCAGAAGGTTGCTCTTGTCATTTGTTGCCAGACGAACTAGGAGAAAGCTGCGAGCTCTGAGTCGTGTTTTATTGGGTTCTTACATCTATAAATTTTTGCTTTTAGAAGTCATATTTATTTGCTATTCACTTCAAATAAAAAGATTTCTTTTTTCTTATTAAATTTTTTTAATTATAACATTAACAAAGCATTACTTTTTGCTTTCAAAACAATATAGTATTTATAAAAATTTTAACCAAATGGTGCCTAATATGCTTGATAAATGATCTTTTATTCACTTAAAACTTCAGTGGCAGAATCTAAGAACTGTTTCAATTAAGTGTCATACACTGGGAATTAAGTACCGTGTGATCTGCCAAGCTAGAAAAATAAAAATAAAACCAGTGTTTGGAGGCATCCAGTGTCTGCTCAATCCTCAGATCTCACCATCCCAGAGTTCTTCTATGGTTTTGTATGCACCGAAAGTCTCGTGCACACATGGAGTACCTGTAACTAGCTTTGCCTGCATAATAAAAATCATAACTTCAATCATATATACTGAAGTTGAAGTGTAAACCAGTTAAATTGTACCTAATCTCCGCTAACAAAGTGCAATCATCACAAATATGTAAATGGCCATGAAACCTATGGCAATCACCAATAATTAATTTAACAATACATCAAGCTAGACATATTTTGATTTAAGAAAATAAAAAAGGAGTAATAATTAAATAAACATATTTATTTAACACCAGAGTTTGAAAGATAAAAGGGCATTAAAGCTGTGCTACACATTCGAAAGTGGCTTGTGCCAGAAAATATCAAGACCAAGCTTCACCACTAAAAAAATTAATCATATAGTCAGCAAATAATAGGTTATTAATATCCAAAAAATTAAAAAGAATATAGAGAAGCATTAGCTATTATTGTTATTACCACTTTGAAGAAGGATACTTGCCTGTTCAATGTCAGAAAACTTGGCAAACAAGTCTTCAGGTATAGACCAGTCAAAAACATCAAAGTTTTCCTTAATCCTCGCCTCGTTTGCACTTTTAGGCAGCACACTGTGACCCATTTGTATCCCCCAACGAAGAGCAACTTGTGCAGGAGACTTGCCCAATTTCTCAGCAACCATATTGAGAACAGGATGCTCAAGGACATCCCTCTTGATATATGCCTTCCCCCGCGAGCTTTTCGCCAATGGAGAATACCCCTGAAATAAGAAAAATTCATCACAATAGTCATTTTGTTCTGAAGCATCCGCAAAAAATCAATCTTGCTATGAAAATATTTAATGGGCCTGTTTCTTTTGCTTAATACTCGTCTAAACACCCTTAAGAAACTTATATCTGCATACTCACAGATAGGTGGACTCCCCTAGATTTACAAAAAGCACGTAGCTGTGGCTGTTGCCATGAAGGGTGGCATTCCACTTGGTTGACAGCAGGAGGTACACATGCAACCTCCAAGAGATTTCCCAGCTTCTTCGAAGAGAAGTTGCTAACACCGATAGCTCGAGCCTTGCCAGAGTCATATAGCGCCTCCATTGCTCTCCATGTACTGGGTATGTCAGGTTGGGTAAGGTTTTCTGCCTTATATCCAATCGATCCCTTCTTCATGCTGACTGGCCAGTGGATCTTTAAAAATTTAGCAGCCCCAATTAGTGACAAAGAGATGAAAACATTTAATCAACATGCCAATAGACCAAAAAAACCTGACAAAAATAAGAAGGAAATTCTGTCAAGTCCCTCGAAGTTGTCATTCTTGGATTGAATTAACTTGACATTTGTCATGGTATAGCTTTATCCCAGTTTGACTTCAACGACAATTACCAAGAAGATTAAAGTATAGATCAGTGATAGAATTTGGGATACATCTTTATCGGTAGATCAAGTGGAAGTGTACAGCATAAAGGAAAATCATGATATACATACTAGATACAGGTCCAGATAGTCAAGCTGCAAGTCTTGCAAAGTTCTATCTAAAGCTTCTGGTACATCTTCTGGTGCATGATCAGCACACCTGTAGAGTATTGCAGTTTCAATAAAAAGGTAGACAGTCAAAGGACCATGAGGAGTAACTAATTATGTGTGATTTATCGATTGATATTTTCAACTTCATGAATGCTTATTATATTTTTGGTCAAGATAAGAATTAGGAACAGACCAGAGCTTGGAGGTGATCCATAAATCCTCACGCTTCACCACACCGTCTTTAAACAGCTTCTTCAGAGCAGAACCAATCTACAAAAACAAGAAACTGGATAATAACATGAATAAATCATTGAATTCCAAGAGATAGAAAGAGGGTGGAAACTAGTTCACTAAATTCTAAATACAGAACTAGTAAACCAAATATTTTCAATCACATTTTAAATGATCTCACACATCAACTACACAGTTAGATGTGACTATTCATTCACCATAGTAACAGGAATGTTTCATTGCTCTTGGAATATCACTAGATAATTTGTGAAACTAGGTAAAGGATGAAAAAATTAGTGTGAGGGTATCACACAAATTTTAATCAGAAGCAAAGCACAGAAACTAAGACTCGTTTGGATCTTGAAAAGAACAATGAAAAGGAAAGAAAATGCTAAAATTTGCCTAAAAATGGATTCCTTTCTAAATCATTTTAACCTTTCTCCTATTCTTTCCCTTGATTTTTTCACGATCTAAGCAAAGGCTAAAAAGATAAAAAAATACAAAAGAGAAAAGGAGCAGTCAAACTTTCTGTGTAGAGGCCTGCAAAGCAGGCAGACTCTTTTGCACATGAATCCACTACTAAATCGATATTAACCCAACTATGATCTTGTTGAGAAATTATATACCTAAACCCTTATGCACTTCATCAGTTCAATTATTCAATTTAAGGTCTATTTTCTTAGAGCATATATATGTTATTCATCACTTAATAATATTAATGAGAATGGGATCAGATCATTATTACTAAATATCTTAACCATTTTGTCACCAAAAAACATTATAACCATTTTTCACAATTTTATCAAAACTTGGCCATTTCAGGTGAACCAAGAAACATTTGAATGACTAACGAAATCTCAATATAAGACAGAAATTAAATGATAAACAACAATGAATTTGACATTGTGAGAAAATATTACCTCCTTCTCATTTCCATACAATGTAGCACAATCAATATGTCGATATCCGACCTGCATAGACACAAGACTGCAGTAAGCCAACTAATAATAAAATAAATATGATCTGCAGGAGCGGAACATTCAAGTTGAGGATTATAATAAATGATCTCATCTCTATTTTACTTTAATGTTGGTCACCATATCACATTACCAATGTGTTCATATCCCAAGTGAAAGGCAATAACCTAATTCAATTTTCTTGGTATGTCCAACCATTCCCTTAATCTAATATTCCCATTAATTTTCTAAGCCTCAGCAATAAAATTAAACCAGCATGATCACACGTAACCAACCATTAAAAGATTATGTCAATAATCATGTTAATACTAATTAATCAAGAAATTACATTAATAATTGTCACAAATTTATTTCTGTATCAATCATCTAGAAATCATGTTATTAATAAGTTAACCCCAAGGGGTTAGCCAAGTGGCAAGGCAAGCCTTGATCAGCGCCTCAAGAAGCATAGCTCAAGTGTTCAAAACCCCACAAGAACATTTGATTCCCTTAAGGGCTACCCCATGGCCCGATGGGTGTGGGACGGTGGGACTGCAAATGTCCGAGGCTTTAGTCGG
The DNA here is from genome assembly GCA_039720395.1 of Liquidambar formosana. Taxonomy (NCBI): domain Eukaryota; kingdom Viridiplantae; phylum Streptophyta; class Magnoliopsida; order Saxifragales; family Altingiaceae; genus Liquidambar; species Liquidambar formosana. The sequence continues at coordinate 45,212,485 of CM077821.1, read as the reverse complement.
GGGTGAAGCCCATGGACAATCTATGATAGGTGCCAGCGTGCCACCCTAATGGGCTTCACCCTTTACATGTTAATTGATGTGACTGTGACAATGAGTCAATCTAGACCATTCAAATAGACCAAACAACATTGAGAATGAACATATACCCCATCTTGATGAGGATCAATGATGCAAAATGTCCTTATCTTTATCTTGAACCGACAATAAAACTGTCTTTAAGCAACAAATATTACATTTATTTTTCATATGAAGACAATCATCTAATTTGGACTCTTCATTTGTTATCACCGATCGATTGATGGGTTATTAACTTATTACATAAATACACAAATAGAACGGTAATAGGTTAGGGGCTCGAACCCCTCCCAATATACCAAAAAACAAAAATAAAAAAATAGAGCAGTACCTTAATGGCAGTGGCGACGGCAGCACCGACGACACCAGGGGGAGCCTGATAAGTCCCTAATCCGACGGAAGGGATTTTAGCTCCGGTATTCAGATCAAAAAATGGAATAGTCATCGCCATTTTTTCAATCCAAATACACACTTTCTGCACAAGTGCGTGGTTATTTGAGTAATTGGCTTGATTTTTCTATGTATGTGTGTGGTTATTTGAGCAATGAACGGATTAGGGTTCCAAAAAAAAAAATTTCGAATACACACTATCCCACTTCAAAACTGAGCAACGACGGTATGAATAATAATAAGCGAAGGAGGAAGGAAATAGACCCCTCACGACGAGTTTGTTCGCGGGCAAAATTATATTCCAAATGTAACGAAAAAATCCAATTTACCTGAAATGACCAAACATGCCGTCGATAAGAACAGTTTCTCATCTCCATTTATTTTGCAACTTTTCATTAAAACCGGTTACACTACTATAAAGTATCGTTTACAACAATTTTATAAAAAAAAAGAAAAAAAGATTTTCAAAATCTATCATATAAGTAGATGTTTTAGTCATTTATCTATCTTTATTTCATAAATGACTCAAAAATCTAGAAACAATAGATTTTGGAAAAAAAAATTTCACAAAATTGTTTAAAATGATATTTTCTAGTGGACAATGTGATCAGTTTTCATAAAAACCTTATATATTTTGCATAAAATTTTAAAATATAAAATAAATGGGGATGAACAAAAAAGTTTTAGGATACCAATAGAGAACCTTTCAATAAATGAATTAAGTTTGAACTTGATCTTAAACCTCATTTAGTAAACGAGCAATCCAAAAGGAGCCCAATCTAGACTTTGGCTGGGCTTGTGATCATGGCACTGGCTAGTGGGAGTGTGGGCCGTCTTTGATCTCATTATTATTCTGTATTAATTTTTTGAAAATTAAAGATTAAAGTATCTCAAATCTTACCTGTCAAGATTTCAAGTTAGATTAAACCCTTAAAACCCTATGAGAGATACTTCATATCCACATAGGCAATGAAAATTGTGAGAAGTCGAAACGATAACATCTAGGAGCACACCCAGGCCTAACCACTCGACCAGCTCCACAGGGCCACAAAATAAAGGCTTCTCTAGTATCTCATACCACATTAACATGAAAAAACCATCAAGGTTAATGCTTTCAAAAGGTCTCAAAATTTATTTCCATAAACCAATAATCAACAACAATCTTACCGACCACATTCAAATTTTGCTATTTTTAAATTTTTTTTTTCCATAAATAAAAATTTAAGAACTATGGCAAGCAGGTGTAAACAAAATTTCCCTAGTGTTTGGAGGTATGGAAACCAAATATTCAACGTAGGAAACATCCAGTGTCGGCTCAAATCTCAAAGCCCAAAATTCTTCAAGGCTTTTGTATGCACCGAAAGTCTCGTGCACAAATGGAATACCTTTAACTAGCCTCTCCAGTCTCCTACATAATCAAAAAGCATGACTTCAACTATATTGGATATAAACCAATTCAATGCTTCGTATTCCAGACCAAAAATACAAAAATACAAAAGAAGGATCAAAAGAAGGATCAAACTCCCGTTTGGTTGCTGAGATAATTTGAGGAAATGGAGAAGAATTGTGTTTTGCTTTCAACACTATAATAAAATTGTAATTTATGGAGTATTGAACTATATTTGCATCTCACAGTCGCAGTCATTCAACAGTAGTACTATATACAGATTTATTTATTTTTTCTTGCTTCAAAACAAAGGAAGCCATCCATTTTTCACCACTGACTCTCTCTTCCTGCATAACTCCCATTCGCCAGATCAAAAGTGGCATGAGACATTGGTGTATGGGCCATTTGCTTTTCTTGATCTTAGCTGATCAACCCAATTTTGTCCCTTGACCCATGAGCCGCTTATATCATACTTGCGATGGATCAACCACTACTGCATAATTTTCTTGCCCCTATTTTTTTACCGTAACAACAAACAGATTGGAGTAAAACTCAATACATGAATTATCATAACCAGTGTTCGGAGGTCTGTAAACCAAATATTCAATGTAGGAAACATCCAATGTTGGCTCAGATCTCGCCATCCCAGAGTTCTTCAAGGGTTTTGTATGGACCAAAAGTCTCATGCACGAATGGAATACCCTTAATTATCCTCTCCTGCATAATCAAAAAGCATAACTTCAATAATCTATACTGAATATAAACCAATTCAATTCTTCCTACTCTCTGCTCACTAAGAAAAGCTACTTGCCTGATCAATTTCAGAAAGCTTGGCAAACAAGTCCTTGGATATAGACCAGTCAAAAACATCGAAGTTTTCCTTAATCCTCGCCTCATTTGCACTCTTAGGCACCATACTGTGACCCATTTGCAACCCCCAACGAAGAGCGACTTGTGCAGGAGACTTGCCCAATTTCTTAGAAACCATAATGAGAACAGGATTGCCGAGAACAGGATTTTTAAGAACATCACCATGGAAGATTGCTGTACCCGGCGAACCCAATGGTGAATACGCCTGATATAAGGAAAATTCATCACAATAGACGTTTAAATAATGAATTGATGTGGTGTTTGGAGATGACAAGAAAGTGAAATCAATCCATTTTTGTTTCTTGAAGCATCTGCAACAAATTAATTTTGGTATAAAAGCATCTGGCACCCATATAAGAAACTTTAGGAGATATTATATTTGCAATTTTGCATACTCACGGTTAGGTGGACTCCCTTGGATTTACAGAAGGCGCGTAGCTGTGGCTGGTGCCATAAAGGGTGGCATTCGACTTGGTTGACAGCAGGAGGTACACGAGCGACCTCCAACAGATCCCCCAGCTTCTTTGAAGAGAAATTGCTCACACCGATAGCTCGAGCCTTGCCAGAATCATATAGGGCCTCCATTGCTCTCCATGTACTGGGAATGTCAGGTTGGGTAAGGTTTTCAGGCTCAAATCCAACCGACCCCTTTTTCATGCTGACTGGCCAGTGGATCTTCAAAATTTTACAGCCCCATTTAGCCACAAAAAAAAAAAAAAAAAAAGATTAAAAATAGAATTTGGGTCACATCATTATCACTAGATTGGGTAGAGGTGTAGAACATGAAGCAAAATTACGAGATACATACTAGATAGAGGTCTAGATATTCAAGCTGCAAGTCTCGTAAAGTTCGATCAAATGCCTCTGGTACATCTTCCGGTGCATAATCAGTACCCCTGTATATTATTATTGCGGTTTCAATTGAATTGTAGAAGACAGTCAACAAAGCATGAGGGATATCAACTATGCGGGTGAAGTTTCCATTGATAATTCAACCTCATGAATGCCTAGAAACATTTTTTTTCAGTAAAAAATTAGGACAAACCAGAGCTTGGAGGTGATCCATAAATCCTCACGCTTCACTACACCATCTTCGATCAGCTTCTTCAGAGCAGAACCAATCTACTTAAACAAGAAACAGGACAATAACATGAATAAATCATCATCCAGGTTCCATGAACAACAAAGAAGGTAGAAACCAATTCAATATATCTGTTGCAGATGAGATGGGAGGTGCCATATACTTTGAAAGGCTTCCTCACAATTTGTAGATTTCAACTAGTTTTTCACTTCAAAATGATAAACAAACGATAAAACGATGACTAACTTTGACAATTGTGAGAAAAATATTACCTCCTTCTCATTACCGTACAATGTAGAACAATCAATATGTCGGTATCCGGCCTGCAAAGACACAAGACTGCAGTAATTAAGCCAACTTCAATTCTAATCAACTAACTATGATCTGCAAAGACACAGGTCTGCCTCCTTAAGCTTCACCCTTTACACATCCATTGGTGGGACCATGTGTCTATCAAGACCATTCACATAGATCTATCAACATTGAGAATGCACATATACTTATATTTGTAAGGATCAATGATGCAAAAAATTTTATGTCTTTTATTTTAATTTGGCCAGACAAAAGAACTATGTCTACTAACGAACAGAGCATGACCTTAAGGGCAGTGGCGACGGCGTCACCAACGACGCCAGGGGCAGCCTGCCACGTCCCTAATCCGACGGAAGGGATTTTAGCTCCCGTATTCAATTCAAAGAATTGAGTATCCTTCGCCATTTTCAACTCAAAGAGAGCACTTTCCGAATTAAAACTGCAAAACAACAAGATCTGACCATTTATAGCATGAATAATAATAATAATAATAATAATAATACATGCATAAGCGAAAGATGAAGGAACAGCGAGCGACGGGGACCGCTGAAAAAGTTAGCTGACCCGCACGACACTGAAAAACTCGACAATGGCGAGGCTTTTACCCCCAGCTCTCTTGAATCTCGTTTTCAGTTGCAGGCAGTAGTTGATGTATAGACATTTGAGAAATGAAATTAGCAAGTTTGACTTTGTGCTCACATGGGATACTATTTTACGTACGGGACCCCAAAAATGATTTATCTTATTGATCCACATTTAGTGATTGGCCCAAAAAACCTATATTAGTAGGGTCAAATAGCAATGCTCCAAAAAATTATCAAATGAACTGCACTGGAAATTATTTAGTGTGCTAGTATTGTATTTTTATTTTTTTTTTCTGGGTAAAATAGTTTTTTACATAACATAACTCGTTGCATTATAAATTAAGCAATATCCTAATATATAAAAATAATTAGATATAAACTCTGACTCATTACATTTAAAATAATACTACTGAAATGAGTAATCTACTATAGTGATCGATTAGGCCACGCCGGGTCATTAAAAAAAGTTATCATTTATTTATCAATTTTCTATTTGTAAGAAAAAAATGGATTAATTAATGGAATAGTCTTAACATGATAACTTCGAATCTTTGATGATGTGAAGTGTGTCTCGGATTGCAAGCCAAAAAAAACTAAAAAATGGTATAGTCTAAGAGGAATGAGGGTTCCCTCATATTACTTCATTACCAAAAGGTTCTTTAGCTAATGCTGGTGATCAGTCTTTAACTAATTTAGGCCATGAAATTAAATGTAATTAGCCAACAATCCTCAAGCGTAATGCCATGACCCGTCGTAATAAAGATGTGAGATTTACAAAAATTTTGATTTTGACTCCGTGTGGATGCATATATGGATAGATCATATCTTAGGAGTGGATGTTTTCTATTTATGTAAAATAATAATACAGGAATACATGATTTTCGTCCTCCAAAATGACAAAATCTTGGTTGCTCTCAACGAAATATGCTCGATAAATGCTCTTTTATTCACTTTAATCTTCCTTGGAAAATTTTAGGAATTGTTGCAATTGCAGGTGCAACACCCTGGGAGAATTAAATACTCCTTGTGATCTACTATGCTAGAAAAATAAAATAAAATACAAGTAGTGTTTGGAGGTATGTAAAATAAAAATTCATGGTAGGAAACATCTACTGCCGGCTCAAATCTCGCCATCCCAGATTTCTTCAATGGTTCTGTATGCACCAAAAGTCTCGTGCACAAATGCAGTACCTTTAATTAGCCTTGCCTGCATAATTGATTTAAAAATAAAAAAATAAAAAAAAACGTAACTTCAATCATTTATGTTGAATTTGGACTGTAAACCAATTCAATTGTTCCTAATTTCCCACAAAAGAGCATAGTCATCACAAATGTGGAATGTGTGCATAAATTCTACAGGGATATATCTACGCTGTAACAATCCATCAAGTTGGAAATATTCTGGTTCAAGAGGTGAAAAACAGAGTAATGCTTAGAATATAGACAAGCGACAAGCAACTATTTTCTTTAAGGACAATGTCCCATATCGCTATAAGAAAACACTTACAACAAATCGCTACTGACATGGCAACAATTTTTTTAAAATTGATGATATGGCATGCCACGTCAATGGCGATTCTTCATAGCATTTTCTTGCAGCGGTGTATAGAACCACTCTTTTTAAAGGTAATAAAAAGGCTACTTGCCTGTTCAAATTCAGAAAACTTGGCAAACAAGTCGTCAGGTATAGACCATTCAAAAACATCAAAGTTTTCCTTAATCCTCCCCTCATTTGTGCTTTTAGGCAGAACACTGTGACCCATTTGCAGGCCCCAACGAAGAGCAATTTGTGCAGGAGACTTGCCCAATTTCTCAGCAACCTTAATGAGAACAGGATTTGTAAGAACATCACTCTTGATATATGTTGTACCCGGTGAACCCAACGGTGAATACCCCTGACATAAGAAAAATTTATCACAATAGTCATTAGTTAATTTGAACAGATGTGGTGCTTGGAGACCACAGGATGTCAAATGAATCCATTTTGTTACTTGAAGCATCTGCAGAAATATATTTTGTTATGAAAGCATTTAAATGAGCCTGCTTGTTTTGCTTATATAAGAAACTTTTAGGAGACATTATATCTGCATACTCACAGATAGGTGGACTCCCTTGGATTTACAGAATGCATGTAGGGGTGGCTGTTGCCATGAAGGGTGGCATTCCACTTGGTTAACAGCAGGAGGTACATGAGCGGCATTTAACAGATCACCCAGCTTCTTTGAGGAGAAATTGCTCACACCAATAGCTCGAGCCTTGCCGCAATCATATAGCGCCTCCATTGCTCTCCATGTACTGGGTATGTCAGGTTGGGTAAAGTTTTCAGGGTTAAATCCAACCGACCCCTTTTTCATGCTGACTGGCCAGTGCATCTTCAAAAAATTTGCATGCCCATTTAGTAAAAAAGAGGTAACTTAACAATTATTTAAGATACTAATAGGGAAAAGAGAGGAAAAGAAACCAACAACAAATGACAAGAAATTTAAAGCATAAATTTGATTAATATAATTTGGGTGGTTAGCAGAAAAAGGAAAAAAGAGTAAGGCCTCATTTGTTTGGCTAGTTTGGCTGGAATTGATAGGAGGGGGGAGGGGGGAATGGAATCACCCTGAAGTATCCTGGAATAGAATGGAATCTCATTCCCATTCCCAGTGTTAGGAATGAGAATACCACAGCCCTCCCTGTAATTAGATTGAAGCTCTCAGAAGGATTATCATTCTGCCAATCTGCCCCATTATGGATTGTTCATTTCATTCAGGCTTAATGAACCATCCAAAACGTTTTTTGGATTAGAACCTAAATGCGATTCCATTCTTACCCCTGATTTCGGCCAAACAGATGGGGCCTAATAGAATTTGGGTCACCTCATTATCAGTAGATTAGGTAGAAGCATAGAAAATAAATCTAATTTATGTTATACATACTAGATAAAGGTCCACATAGTCAAGCTGCAAGTCTCGCAAAGTTCTATCTAATGCCTCTGGTACATCTTCTGGTGCATGATCAGTACACCTGCAGATTATTGCAGTTTCAATTGATAATTTCAACTAAATTAATGCTTTAGTAAATTTTTACAGTCTCGATAATAAATTATAAACAAACCAGAGCTTCGAGGTGATCCATAAATCCTCACGCTTCACTACACCATCTTGAAACAGCTTCTTCAAAGCATCGCCAATCTACATAAACAAGAAACTGGATCATAACTTGAATAAATCATCATCTAGTTCTGAGGGTGAAAAGAGGGTAGAAACCAGTTCACCAAATCCCAACTATAGAAATAGCAAACAAAATATTTTCACTAAAATGATCTCATACAGCAAGAGTACCCCCATTCACAATAGTAACATAAATGTTCTAGTGCTCTCCCATTATCTCTACATAATTTGTGAAGCTAGGTAAATTTATTGTGTATGGGCACATAGAGGTCAGCATATCTTGAGAGTGTTAAATTTCCAACATAAAAGCCTAAGCTATTAGGTGGAGAGCTCAAATAGGTATATGAAGTCATAGCAAACACAATATTTAGGCAATGTGTGCTGTGGAACTTCCCAACAAGGAGGAGTAACAAATTAGAATGCAAGGATATCGCACACATATTAATCAAAAGCAAAGCACAGAAATTAAAAGGAAAGAAAAAGAAAGAAGTGCCAGTTCAAACTTTCTGTACAGGGCCCTGCAAACGAGGCAGAGCCTTGTCTACACATGCATCCAACATTTGGTTAATATTAACTCAACTTTGATCTTATCAGAGATTGTATTATGAACACCTGAAACCCTTCATCAATTCATCCATCCAAAATAAGGTCCATTTATATGTTTTTCTCTTGGCTACATGCCTACATGTAAGGTCCATTTAAGCATATATGGTTATCTGTTGTTCATTCCATCATTGTTAGGACTTGCGTCTGTGTATTGGTAAATTCCTATATTAAAAGCCATCTGTTTGTAAGATTACCGTGTCGTCCACGTCTTGTGGTCTATCTGCGAAAGAAGGTTTGCCATTTCTTGTTGAAGATTGCACTTTGATCATAAAACTTTGAATAAAACAACTTAATCATTTTGTTGCCAAGAGACCAGTCTTAACCATTTTCATAATTTTATCAATACTTGGCCAATTTTTGGGAAAATTTTGAATGACATAACCAAATTTCATAACACGAGACAACAATTTAAACAATGAACAATGATAAAACAATGAATTTGACGTAACGAAAAAACAAAATTTTACCTCCTTTTCATTTTCATATTTTTGTGCACAATCAATATGTCGATAACCGACCTGCATAGACACAGAACTAGGGTAAGCCAAATTCCAATCAGCTAAAAATTATCAGCAGGAGTGGGTAATTCACGTTTAGGATGATAATCAATCGTCTTATCTCCATTTTATTTCAATGATTGGTCACCATTTTACACCACCAAATTGTTTTTGTATTTGTATTTTTTGGGTAATTAGGAATCAACTTGTGTATTCAAATCTAAGTACAGTGCAATAGCCTCTTAACAAAGAACCAAAAAAAAAAATAAAAAGGGTGAAGTGCAATAGACTGATTCAATTTTCATGGGACATCCAACCACTCCCCTAATCTACTCTTCCCATTAATTTCCCAAATCTTAGCCGATAACTCATGTTAATATTAAAATGTGATTAAGCCATGGACGACACACCATTCCCTGTATAAGGTGATTAAGCCCATCAATTTGATGGTTCCGTCCTAATTAAACTGGGTACTGTCCCGTTAATTAAAATTGTGGGATTCTATCATTTTTGTCTTTTTGTCAAAACCCAGTAGTTTCCCAAAGCTTTCAACCAGGAACTAATCATTGTTCGTGGGAGGGAACCGTTCGGTCAAGGATTTTTTAACTAAGGTGTTGGGATTCGAACTCGAGATCTTTCACCTCCACTCGAAGCCAAGCCACCTTGCGATTCTATCATTTTACATGTACAAATAATGGATCTGTGTGAAAGCGCGCCGTACCTTAATGGCAGCGGTGATGGCATCAGCGACGGCACCGGGTGCAGCCTTCCACGTTCCTAGGCCGACTGAAGGGATTTTCGCTCCGGTGTTCAGTTCAAAGAATCGAATAGCTTTCGCCATTTTTTCTTCCTAGTCAAAAACTCAAACTTTCCGACTTGAAAAGCGCAATTTGGAAACGACATGATGGACAATTTATATTTATAGCATGCTTCATGCGGAGACAGAAGAAAGCAAAGCGACCTACGGAACCGAAACTTACGCACTGTCTTACGCACATTCCCTTTCATTCTCGTGATCAAAATAACTTCAATAGCCCCTCTCCTCTACGCAACCTCTCCAACCAGGGATTTACACGGGGCCACAGATTCAATCAACTCAGCACCGTTGGATGAAGATTTGGACCACTCACATTAAATGTTGGAAATGTTGAACAACTTAAATGATCAAAATAACTTTAATGAATAATTCTTCAACTTTTAATACGAACCGTCCAAATCCCTATCTAATGATGCTGATAAGCTCAGCATGATGCTGAAAACTGAATATGTACTCTTTATAAGGGCACGTTAAAGTAAAAAGATCGTAGATACTTTCTCAAGTTGACTCATGGTCCTAATCATAATCATGGAATTTGTTATAATTCTAAATGGACAAAAGATTTATTTAAACTAATTTTAAAAAACCTTCTATGAAAATATTTTTATTTTTTTCATTAAACCTAATATGTTTAAAATAAATGAAAGATTACATATGAAATTCAAGGGTGGCAATAACTGCCCTCTTAATATAATGTAGGCTTTAAGAACTTTCTCAATAACAAAAGCGGGGTATTTTCTCAATAACAAAATTATAGTTTTGTTAGTTGGTTTTCTAGTGATTTTATGTTTCCAAATGAAAAACAAAAAACAAAAATCGAGAACACTACTTTTGGTATTTAAAAATGAATTGTTTTTTAGAATTTTTCTTTTTCTAGAAAACCAATTTCCGAAAACATATATGTAAGGCGTTACCTTGTCGGTTTAACTTAAAGAATCACTTGTAGCAATACTTGAAGCTCCAATATAGAGATGAAAACACCATTATAGGTACTAGAACCACCTAAGGTTGTCTTGGACTTAGTAACCCACAAGTTCACATTCATTGATCTAGTGTTTTAAAAAAAAATAAAATATAAAAAAATATAAAAATAGGACTTATCCACGAAGGTTTTGGATTTAATTTCTCTTCTTCTTCTTCTTCTTTTTCCTTCTTTCTTTCTTTCTTTCTTTCTTTTTTTTTTATTTATTTTTATTTTTTTTCCTATTATGAGTTAGTCATTTATCAAATTTATCTTGAATATGAACCGATGTAAATTAAGTGATAATCTTCGTTCGAGCTATAGACATTACAACAAAAGACCTCAATTACCACTCTTAAAATCCGTCCTCATCTTCTAATTTGAAATTTTAAATAGTAATTTTGTCGGAATTTCTATTTCAAATCATTAAATGAGAATCACTTAAATCATTAAATCATATAAATTCTAATCTAACGATTTCTAAAAAAAACCCGGACAGAATTCCGGTCGGAGATCCGGACCGAAAGTTGCCCTCAATTTTATATTATATCTCTCGAGGAAAAAACAAAAGTAGAAAAACGAAAAGGAAAAAGGAGCTGAAAAAGGGTTGGAATCCACGTAGGACTGTCAGTGTCACAGGGCAATTTTTTTTAACTAATTCACGTCAATTGAATTATGACTTAAAATAGAAACTTCAATTATTCATGTAAGAACTGATTTCTAAGGTTTCTTTTGCCCAACGATTTGGTAGGAGTTTTTATACTAAATGATAATGGAGATGAAAAACCAGTCGTACCTTTCACGATTCCAAACCAAACCCTAGATCTTTCCCTCCACCTCAAATCTCTTCAAAATCCACCCATCTACCCCTCCACCTCAAATCTCTTCAAAATCCACCCAAACCATATATACAGATATCGGTCACACAGAGATCGGTTGTTTCGGCCTGCAATAATGGAGGAGATCCGGAGAGAACTGCATTCATTGAAGGGCTTTGAAATCTAGGGTTTCTAGTAGGGCCCTTTTTGTTTTGAAGAAAGGGCCCTGTAGGAAGGAGGAGAGAGAAAGTCTAGAGAGAGAGTGGGGGGGGGGGGAGGGAGGATATGAAGGACTTGATAGGGAGTCCAGGTACGGTGAGTGGGCTTCTATTGAGGACAGGGCAATGTCTATTTGCTGCTGCTTCCATTGCAGCCATGGTCTCCGCTTTTGGGTTTTCTAACTACACCGCTTTCTGGTATGTCTGTCATCCTATTTTGTCTTCCCCCTTCTTCTTTTTTTCTTTTTTTTTTTGGGGGGGGTGGGGGTGGGGGGGCTTCTTGTTGCAACTTAGATGAGTTCAGATTCAGCTGTCATTTACAAATTTTCGAATGCTTAATATATGTAGGCAAGTGGGTATTTTCAGTCGGATGTTATTTTCGTTTTATTGCTTATATATAGGCTCTGCAGAAGTCAATCTTATTTTATATATGGCCCGAGAGAATAATTTTTTGTTGGGTTTGTAGGACTGTAATTTGTGTACCATTGTTCATGAATTTAAGTATATTTACAATGTAATTAGTAAGTGTTTCAAAATTCCCTGCGGAAACAACTTTGTCAATTTTCAGCAGTTTTTTGTCAAGGTACGAAATTTTTTTTGAGGAAAATATACGTTTGGGGCCTGTTTTGACATCCCGTGTAATTGAATTGTTTCATTGTGTTTTATATATAGTTTTTTGAAACAAATCTAAGACTGTCAATGGAAAAATGTCAAGAAAGCAGCAGCTGTGACCGTCATCAGAAATGAAAGTAAAATTTTGATACAGAGGCATTTATTTTTTAAAGTTGATCTCTTAATATATCAACTATGGTGATGACTCTAACCTTTTTAAATTGCCTTACTTAAGATGGATTTGTGCATTCAATGCTATGTAAAATAAAATGGAATCATTTCCATGGGACAACCAAACAGGCCCTTGGTGTTTGTTCGTCCTGTTTGTTATGAAAAAAAAATTATGAAAGGAGGTTTCTACCAAGACAATGAGGAAAAAGTGGCTGGCAAGTGTTGAAGCCATTAAGCCAGACACGTATTCGCATAATTGAGGCTTCTGAAGCCATTCAGCCAGACATGTGTTTGCAGAATTGAGGCTTCTCAAGACTGTGTTTGGTTCTAGACTTCTAGGGAAGAATGAGAAGAAGGAAATAATTATTTTCCTTTCGATACTCTTTCGTTTTCAGGACCTAGTAAAGTGTGATGGTTTGAACTTTGGATTCTATATCATTAATGGAGCGATCTGTAAACCTTTTGGCTGGGAAAGAGTGTAGCTTTGGGTTTGCAAATGCGTGGATTGTTTAGGATGGTGTTTGGGTGGATGATGTAGGTGTACTCCATGCATGTGTGTCTTGGTATGTGTTGTGACACCTGCTTAAGTAATACTTGAAATGATTATTGAAATGTTTACTTATATTTGCTTAAAACAATTTGTTAAGACACCTTTGTGTCTATTCTTTTTGCATACTTTTGAGTTTTGACAGTGATATATGTTCTTTGGATTCAGCTATTTAATTGCATCAATGGGACTTCAAGTACTTTGGAGCTTTGGACTTGCATGTCTTGATGTCTATGCTTTGAGGATAAAGAGAGACCTTCAAAATCCAGTCCTAGTGAGCCTCTTTGTCGTTGGCGACTGGGTATTTGACTTGTTACTTAAACCTTTGATTGCTTTACTCATACTCATTATCAAGAATGCATGGGCATTGTCATATAATTCAGATGTGTGCACATGGAGTCATGGAGACGTGTTTGCTGAATTTTGGCGGTTAATCTTGCATATCACTCATTTGTTGTTTTTCCATATTTCTCCATATTAATGTTGATCATGTTCTTGTACCAAAAAAGAAAAAGGTTGATCATGGTCTCCCTATGCATCTGCCCCATGGGCTGTGGTTCCTTTCCGAAGGGCCATAGAAGAGCTGCTTGATATCCATTATAGTGGCATTGCATTTACTATGCGGCTTAAATGTTATGACTCTTCTTTTTTTTTACTAACTAATGATGTATCATTGGTGTTTATTTCTTTACATGATTGCGTGTGTGTATGTGTGCATACATGTGTGTGTGTGTGCGCGCGCGCGTGTGCGCGCGTGTGCATTTGTGTCAGTGTGTGTGGTGTGTCAGTTAGTAACTTATGCGAAATAAAAATATGTTTGCTGTGCTCATGCCTTCCATGGAAACAGGAAATGCCATATCCATTGGTACAGCATCCAATCGACCTTTTGAGTAGGTTTAATGTTTTTATCTGGGAGCCTGCTGTTTCTAGTATCTTGTGATCTTATTGAGGATCTTGGATGAGAATTGATTGGGTTTTAACATAGTTGATTATTCTTCTCTGCACTTGAGTTCTCTGTAACAGTTAATTTTGAACACTCCTTCCCATTATGGGGTTTTAAGAGGCAAGCCAAAACCTTAAGGGATGGGTTGGGTTTTCTGGCAGTGGAAAAGGACTACTAAACATTATGGTAGAAGTGTTGCCCTGCTTTTTTTGTGTATTTGGGTCTTCGTATATATATATATATATATATATATATATATATATCTATTCTTATATTATAATTAGGAGTTTTTTTTTTGGTGAGATCAGCAAATGCTGAGATGGCAGCCCAATAAGTCTTCCCTCCTTAATCCCTCATTCTCCTTCATTTTGGACCCACACAGCTGATGTCAGCATATGCTTCTCTCATACGGTTCTCTTCTTTCTCTCTCTCTTTCTCTTGCAGAAACCACTCCCTCTCTCTCCTGCTCTTCCACCCATTTAGAGAGAGAGTGACTGAGTGTAATGGTGGAGAAAAAAAAAAAAAAAAAAAAAAAAGAAGGAAAAAAATGGAGGAAGAGGAGAGGGGGGGAGATAAAGGAAGAGAGAGTGTGACTGGAGAAAGAAAAAAAGAGGAGGAAGGGAGAGAGTGACTGAGAGTATGACGGTGGAGAGAAAAAAGAAGAGGGAAAAAAAATGGAAGAAGAGTAGAGAGAGAAATGGAGGAAGATGCAGGAAGAGAGGGGAGGAGATAAAGGAAGAGAGAGAGTGACAGAGAGAGTGTGATTGGAGAAAGAAAAAAAGAGGAGGCAGAGAGAGAGTGACTGAAAGTGTCACGGTGGAGAGAAAAAAAAAAAGAAAAAGAGGGGAAAAAAAATGGAGGAAGAGGCGAGGAAGAGGAGAGAGAAATGGAGGAAGATGGAAGAGGAGAGGGGGGGAGATAAAGGAAGAGAGAGAGTGACAGAGAAAGTGTGACTGGAGAAGAAAAAAAAAGGAGGAAGAGAGAGAGTGATTGAGAGTGTGACGGTGGAGAGAAAAACAAAAATGAAAAAGAAAAAAAGGGAGGCGTGAGGTGGCATCAACAGGTAGTTTCTTAATAGCCCTTCCCTTCAAATTTCATCTTCTCTTAATCTTTGGACCCATACTATGATGTGAGTAACCCCCATATAACCTTCCCTCTCCCTCTTCCTTTCTTCTATCCATTCTTCCCTCTTTTTTTTTTTTTTTTTTTTTTTTTTTTTTTTTTTTCTTCCCCTGGTACAGCCTTCTTTTCCTCTTCTTTTCACTTATCCCTTTCTTTCTTTATTTTATTTTATTTTATTCTTCCCTTTCCCTGTACAACCTTTCTTCTCATTTTTTTAATATAAGTTGTCGAAAGAATAATCTTAATTGTAGGATCAACATTAAAGGGTTGTTTCGTAAACTTAAAAACCTGACTACTTAAGTTTAACCAATTTTTTTATTTCACATTGATTATTAAATTTCTTTTTTCTAATAATCCTGTTTAATTAGACTGAGAGAGAATAATAGCATTTTTAGTATTTATATAAGTACTTTAAATGAAATTACTGTTTGGTTCCCGCGCATCGCGCGGGTCCATTCTAGTATATATCTATTCTGGGGTGTGTGGCGAGGTTCTATAGGCGTTTACCATTTGTTGGGGTTTTGTTGGTGCTGAAATCATCAGGAGAATTATTCCCTTGGATGTACAAATTAAGACTTGAGTCCTTGGCTAGGAATATGTAATTGAGTTCTTCCCTTTGTTGAGATCTGTGTTTTAGTTCTATTAATGTCAGGTATTTGATATCATAACATCTTTTTGGTGTTGATTCTAAATGCCCTTCTGGTCTCCTGTGAAATAATGGGTTTGGATTGATTTACATTGCAGATATTTCATGATGCAGTTATTGACTGTACCTTCATTAAGATTAACTACATAGTTTGGACATTGAACACATTATAGCCATGATTAACTAGGGCTACGCCATACATTCCTGGTTTAATACGATTTAGGTAACAATCAGCATAATAATTAATTTCAAATGCAGGTGACAGCTACTTTATCACTTGCCGCTGCATGCTCATCAGCAGGGGTTATGGTTCTGTATGCAAAAGACTTGAATTTCTGCAGGCCACAAATGCACTTTCCATGCAGCAGATACCAGATCTCTATAGCACTAGCTTTCATCACCTGGTTTTTTATTGCTATATCTTCTCATGTGATGTTTTGGATCTTGGCCTCAGTTTAAACTACTGATGTTATTTCTGCCCCTCCAACAAAACACACACACACACAACACTATACATCTTCCATTCTACGTGTAAATGCTATTGTTTCTGTAACATATTAATTTTGGGCGATTGTTAAAAAATTTTGCTTTGCAATTGCAATGAATTTTTTTTATGCATGTTCTGTTTTGTTCTTAGTCATTGATTTAATTTTTTTGTCCCCCCCCCCCCTCTTCCAAAACCAAAAAAAAAAAAGAAAAAAAAAAAGACATAAATAAATAAATAATTGCAGAAAAGTGTTCAATTTAGGCTTAATCTGCTGTTCTCTAATGTTAGTCATTTGGATGGTGAGATACTTGACTTTTTCACGTGGACTCAAATATTTCCTTGGGAGCACATCTCATTATTATTCTCACCGAGGTGCTGCATGTTTATAGGTCGGGTCATATCACATGATGGGCCGGTCCTTATTTTTCCTTTTCCTTTTCCTTTTCCTTTCCTCATGTTTTCTTTGTTTTTGTTGTTCAGTTCTTCTGTCATCATTAGCAGTGGTTCATGCTTAGCTTTTCCCTTTTGCACGGCAGGGTCCCAATTATTATAAGCACTTAGCTCTACTTTTCAACACAGCGCAGATGTGCTTATCCATCTTGACCATCCAAAATATGCACATGACCCAACCATCCAACGAAGAAAAAGACTAATGATCCATGAAAAAGCTTTTTAATAACAGCAATCTTGTATTGAACATGCGACTCAGAACCAACTTGCAGGCTCACATAGGTTGAAGACTGATGACAGTACCAGTCAGAAGAAGTTTAAAGGGTCTAAAATTACGAGAACACGAGTAAACGATAGAAGTAATAAATGTAAGTTCGTAAATTTCCCATTATTTCAGAGGAAGCATCTTTGCAACATTTACAACATTATTTGCATCATGCTTCGTGATAAATCCGCGGATGATGGCACAATTCCAAAGCTAAGATTGCACACTTGGGAGTTTGGGTGGAATCCTTTGAAGTACAGATAAATTTGCACCCATGGTCGCAGCCGTCCAACCACAGCGCAGTGGTTGGACTGCCGTGACTGTTGCTAGCATTTCCCATTTGCACAAATCCTAAAACAGCCGATGGGTGATGCAGTATCAATATAATTATGGGATGCTAGATGTCACACCAGTTACCTACAGTCGACTAACTTACAGAGAACTAGAAAGCAACCAACAGAAAACCTTGTATTTCATAAATCTCACCCACACACAATATACCCTCATTGTGAACGCTTTTTTAAGACAATCTGAGCACTTTTAAAACCAGAATTCAAGAGCAAGTACATATTTCTCCATAACCCTCACATGACAATCTCCGGCTTCAGAATGCTAGACTTTATCTCTTTATGGGGCAAGATAACACCACCATTGCTGTAAACTTCATCACCCAAATGAACATCTTCTCCTAAGATTGTCATGTTCTCTACCCGAGCCCACTTCCCAACAGTGGAGTGCCACCCAATGATGCCACTGGAGATGCAAGCATGCTTCTTGATTCGAACTCCACGCATTACAGTACATCGCGAGAGCCTAACTCCTGATTCAATAACACAGCCTGGACCGATGGCTACATCTGGCCCAATGAGACATCCATCTCCAATTACAGCACTCTCATCCACCAGAACATTTCCAATAATGTGTGATCCAGTGGCCAATTTGGATGACGATTTTTTCCGCAAGGAATCCAGGTATAGTCTCAGGCCAGTAATGTAATCCTTTGGCTGTCCAATGTCCATCCAAAACCCAGGTAGTACCATAGCATAGAGCTTTCTGTCTGCTGCAATATTGGGGAAGACCTCTTTCTCAATGGAGGTAGGCCTCAGTTCTATCCGATCAAGAACAGAGGGGTTCAACAAGTAGATTCCAGCATTGATCTTGTTACCCACAAACAATTTGGGTTTTTCCACAAATTTTTCAACTTTCCCTGTGGCGTCCTCCATTACCACTACACCGTATTTTGATGGCTCATCCACCTTAAACCAACAAAGGAATTATCAAGCTCTTTTACAAAAATTGGAAAAGAGGATAAATTACCTATAATTTACAAGGAATATTAGAGTTGGATTACCTTGGTTACCATAATGGAAGCCTCTCCTCCATGGCTTCTGTGGAATTCAATCATTTCTTTCAGCGGATAGTCACTGATAACATCACTGTTGAGGACAAAAAATGGCTCACCAGAGTCATCAATTAATTTATCCCTAGCCAAAGCCAAGGGACCTGCTGTGCCTAGTGGCTCAGTCTCCTGTGAGCAAGTGATCTTGATATCAAGCTTTTTCTCAAATTCTTTCAAGAAGTTCAGCATAATCTGTAAAAAGCAAAGGGATGACAGACCCAAATGGGCATGCCAAAATTTAGCTGTAACCATGATGCAATTAAATTAAATGGATCATGCAGAGAACAGAGGGTCTTCTAATTTTTACCTCTGGTTGGTAATTGATGGCCAGAACTACTTCAGTCACTCCAATAGCTTTGAGAGCTTCTATCTGGTTAAATGTTTATATATGCATGCAACCCATGGTTAAGTTATAAAGAAAGAGCATAGCTATACAAATCACAAATATTAGTCAATATTGGTCAATATTAGATGAAGCACAAAAGTAAATTTTCACAAGAACATTGAGCTGCAATTCTACATGGAACTTAGATAAACAAATAACTTAATGTCTGACTCGGTATCAGAATATTGAATTTACAGAATAAATGGAATTAAGTTGCAACGAACTCTGAAAAAATTCAATACATGATGCTTTCTCAAGTGTCAAATCTATTCACCAACAATTAGAACAAACAACTCTTGAAAGAGGCCACAGCACTTGGTGAATCTATATTTTCCGAAGGCTCCATTTGGATTTCGGAAACAACTAGGGATAGGAAAGGAAAATACTGAAAAATTGCTTAGAAATGGATTCATTTCCAAAGCACTTTCAAGCTTTTCCCTCTCCGTTCCCTCAAGTTCTCCAAGATCCAAACAAAGGCTTAAAATTTTTAAATATGCATACAGACATTTAAGACACAAAAATAATCACCAAAAAACAAAAACGAATTCAATCTGCGCGAACCAGTCATCTAATCATGCTAAAATTGAAACAAATACACAATCGAAAATCCCAGTCACACAAAATTAAACTTGAAGAAAAATACAGACAGTTCTACAAAGTAGGACCTGGTGCAGTATCATGGGTTTGTTAGCAAATTCAACAAGGGGCTTTGGTACACTGAGAGTCAATGGCCTCAATCGCGTTCCAAACCCTCCAACAAGAATTAACGCCTTCATGATGATGACCCCAAATTCTCTTTTCCTGCATATAATACCATCATATTTAGGAAGCAGCTTGCCCTACGTTTAGGTATTTAACCATGCAAATGGAATAGAGATGCTTGTTGATCTAATATTGTGATTAAAGAGTTTGTGCTGATCTCCAGAAGAAAATCTGTTGAACCCAACCAAATGGGTTTTCGATAAAGGTTGACATGAACCCATTTATCGAGAAAAAGGGAAGAACACCAGTCCAGAATTGAGAATGGGGAAAAAAAAAAAATAGACCCTTTCAATTTAAAGCCAGACATATGGGAGAACCACAAAAAGACATAAACAGGTGGGAAAGGACAAATCCTTAAGCTAAAATGGTAAAGGGAAATCCATAACGTATAGATGTTTTGAGAGTATAGGAATACAAACTCCAGCTGAACTACAGACTGGATCCTTGAAAAAAGACCCATCAAATATCGTAACGAGGAGTTGATAGAAATTGAGATATATTTATATATGTACATATATATATTGAGATAGAGGGGGTGGGGGATGATAGTTCAGGGAGCTTACTGGAAGTGGGAGGAAGAAGGATCCCAGCGGCTGTTACGTCACAGGCAAACGGCCGGGGGGTTACGGGGTTCACTCAGCGTCGATGGTCAGCGAGGTTTAGTGCTTTGACAAAGACATTTTGCGGTACACAACGGATTTCCTATACGTGTCCACTTTGTCTTTTTAAATTTTTGGGCAAACTACGTATTAGTGTCACTAACTTTACCCCAAATTTCAATGTGGTGTATAAACTTTTAATTTGTCCAATTTAGTGCACTAACTATACATTAGTGTTTCAATGTGGGTAAACAAGGAACGACCGTTTAGTTTACTAACGGAGACCTCACGTGGCGCTGACGTGGCGATCCACGAGGCGCTGACGTGGCATCCCTGGTGGAGTCTCCCCAGGAGAAATTACATATTTGTGTCACTAACTTTACCCCAAATTTCAATGTGGTGCATAAACTTTTAATTTGTCCAATTTAATGCACTAACTATACATTAGTGTTTCAATGTGGGTAAATATGGGACGACCTTTTACTTCACTAATGGGGACCTCATGTGCCCTCACGTGATGGCCCATCTTGCACTGATGTGGCATCCTTGGTGGAGTCTCCCCATTTTTTCCCACCATTTGTATCTCACGTGCGCAGTGTGAGCGCCACGCCCGGTACCACATGGCTCGAGAATACGCATTAGCCTCAAAGGACTAACACGGAGAGAAGTCGCCACCCAATAATGGGAACGAGTGAACCCTAGCAGGGTCTAGCTCGTCATAACCAGAGATTCGGGTTCGGAGCTAGGGTACGCAGCTGGGAAGGTGTTAGGCACCCAGCCACGCCCGGTCGAAACCGGCCCCCACACATGATTAATGGCTTTAATTAATTTA
The DNA here is from genome assembly GCA_039720395.1 of Liquidambar formosana. Classification (NCBI taxonomy): domain Eukaryota; kingdom Viridiplantae; phylum Streptophyta; class Magnoliopsida; order Saxifragales; family Altingiaceae; genus Liquidambar; species Liquidambar formosana. Next base: position 45,191,491 of record CM077821.1, on the reverse strand, counting down.
ATGTCTAATCAAAATTGATCCTATTGATTCAACCACAGCAGCACGCGAATCATGATGATATGATACAGATAAAGGCACAAAATAAACATAAAGAAATGATATACGAACTATCCAATTATCAGAATAACTACAATAAAGAAAGAAACTGTCTGCCGAGGTAAGGTGCGTACGCATCACTTATTGGTGCGTACGCACCACTGAAATATGCGTACGTACCTAATAGGCATTTCACGCAGAATCACAGAACTCATATATCAGTCTACATCATGCATCCTTAATAAAATAAAATATGCAGAAAATAAATATGAATATGAATATAGACTAAACCTAAATCATGCTAATCATGCTTTAGACAGAAAAACAAAATAAACTAAAATAAAAGAAGGACTGTCTGCCATACTTTATGTGCGTACGCGGTATTACTTACTGCGTACGCATATTCCTTGCTGCGTACGCAATAGACTAATCGCGTATGCACCTATTGGCAATTTATGTCATCTCTCACTGTATGCGGTCAGAAATCACATATGTCCGTTTTTGCAGTTTTAAGTCTAAAACTACCTTTATGGTAACACAAGAGATTTTCATACTAGCAAAATCATCATATGATTAAGCCCTAGTCTATTGCATGATGCTTATACAGAAATATGCATAAAGTCCTAGGTTCTCTTATGGAAAGAGTCCACTATGTGATGACATGCAATCAATATTATGCAGTTATCATGGCATTCATGGCAGCACATTACTTTATTGAATTATGAATCTTCATGCTTAGTAGGTAAATTATGCATACAGAATATAGATATTACCCTCAGGGTTCTCCACTCTGATTCCTTTAAGGACTACTCCTTCTTGAACCTCCAGAATTGCAGCCTCTTACACTCTCTCTCTGTTCCTCTCTTTCCTTCTCTCTTTTTTTTGTTCTATCTTTTTTGTTCTATAGCTTTCCTTCTCTCTCTGATTTTTCTCCCCCCCCATCCCTTTTAGGTGTCTAGTGGGTTATATATAGGCATAGGAAGTAGGATTAGGGGTCTCTGCTGTTTTTCCCCGAAATCTAGGTCTCCTAAGCATGTTACAACACGTTCCTTGGAAGAGTTCTGATCTGGATGGCAAGTGGCCCGAAAAGAAAGGTTCTGGAAACATAAGCTGCGTACGCACCACAAATCCATGCGTACGCACCTACCTTAATGCGTACGCACTGAACTTTGTGAATTCACTATATTTCTCAGCTGCAATTCTTTTGGCTCATGTAGGCGAATTCCAAAGTTTATCAAAGTATATGAACTAACCTCATCATAGGGCGTTTCCAATCCAGCTTATCGGGTGCAAAATGGGGTGTCTACAGTTGCCCCTCTTTCGATACTGCCCGCTTGGCGTGTAGTATCGGAAGACTTAGCAGAGCCACCATTTTGGCCCGCTGACCGAGTGGAAACCAAAACAAACATAATCCATGTGATTCAAAGTGATAGGATTCTGTTTGGGCAAAACAGATTGGGTATGCAAAGATCCCTAACTAGGGCATGGGCCTTGACGAAGGTCCGAAGCGAGTAAACCCTAACGAGGGTATGGGCCTTGACGAAGGTCCGGAGCGAGTAATCCCTGACGGGTTATGGGCCTTGACGAAGATCTGCAGTGTAATCCCTGACGAGGGCATGGGCCTTGACGAAGGTCCGCATGAGTAAACCCTAACGAGGGTATGGGCCTTGACGAAGGTCCGCATGAGTAAACCCTAACGAGGGTATGGGCCTTGACGAAGGTCTGGAGCGAGTAATCCCTAACGAGGGTATGGGCCTTGACGAAGATCTGCAGTGTAATCCCTGACGAGGGCATGGGCCTTGACGAAGGTCCGCATGAGTAAACCCTAACGAGGGTATGGGCCTTGACGAAGGTCCGCATGAGTAAACCCTAACGAAGGTATGGGCCTTGACGAAGGTCTGGAGCGAGTAATCCCTAACGAGGGTATGGGCCTTGACGAAGATCTGCAGTGTAATCCCTGACGAGGGCATGGGCCTTGACGAAGGTCCGCATGAGTAAACCCTAACGAGGGTATGGGCCTTGACGAAGGTCCGCATGAGTAAACCCTAACGAGGGTATGGGCCTTGACGAAGGTCTGGAGCGAGTAATCCCTAACGAGGGTATGGGCCTTGACGAAGGTCCGCATGAGTAAACCCTAACGAGGGTATGGGCCTTGACGAAGATCTGCAGTGTAATCCCTGACGAGGGAATCTTGGACTTTAAATTTCGGGCCCAAATCGCATCGTATGTGCGTACGCACATATACTGGTGCGTACGCACTGGGAGATATAGTCATCTGTATTAGATGTGCGTACGCATCTGGTTCAACTGCGTATGCACCTCGACAAGAAAAACTAAAAAAAATAAGGGAAACGGCACCGTTTGAGCAGGGGAAGGGTTTCAAATCCGCAAAACCCTCCTCCTTCTCCGGCATTTCCGCCGTTGAACCCCGAAACAGCACCCCTTCTCCTCCATAACCGCCCCCCTCGAAGCCATTAACACACCCCTTCGAGGCCATCAACACCCCTTCGAGGCCATCAACACTCTGCATTCTCTCCCTTCCTCCTGCCTTCTTCTCCTCTTCCAACCAAACCTCCTCTCTCCTCTTCGTTCGCTGCTCCATTGCCAACGATGCCGCCGAAGAACAAACGTCCCCGCGGAGATGACGAGGGCTTCACTATCAACCGCTGGGACCCCCAACTGCGGCCCAACGCCATCCCTAGCATCCTCCACCGTCCTCAGGAGCATCTCTCGCATATGGCGAGGCAGCAAAGGGTAAGTTCTTTTCGAACTCGAAAACCCATTTTGGATTTATCGTTCTTCCAATTGCAAAATTACGATCTCTTTCTGCCCTGATTAGCACTTGCAAATGATTCAAACATGTTAAATAAACAATATATGATCATAAAAACACTGCGAAATCTACCTGTAACCAAAATGAATTGTGGAGGGGGAGTTGTGGACGGAGGTTGAAGATGACTGGTATTGTCTCAGAGGTGCGTACGCACCTCGTGGCACTGCGTACGCATGATATGTGACGCGTATGCAGTTACACGAACTGCGTACGCATCCTTAGGAGTGTGATTTCATATGAAGCGGAGATGGACAGAAAATGAACGTACGCATCTCGTGACACTGCGTACGCAATATATCACTGCGTACGCACTGTCATGAGGTGCGTACGTGATCCATGGATTTTTCAAACCCTAACAGAGAAAGTACAAGGCGTACGCGTTCTGTTCAGTGTGTACGCATTCTCTCGGATGCGTACGTAATGAATATGGTGCGTACGCAATATGTGGATACATTTCTGTTATGTGATTAACAGTCCAGTGCGTACGCATCTACTTCACTACGTACGCATGCTAATGAATGCGTACGCATTATAATAAACACTTACCTCTATACTTACCTACCCTTGGATTTTGCAGATTCCTTCGAAGCGATCTGGTCGGGGGAGTCTTGACAGCCTCACAGGGTGGTGGGAGAGACTTACGCCCGAGACCCAGCAGATAGTATCCGATGCTGGTTTTGGGACGCTGACGCAAGCTACCATCTATAGCCAGGCGAGCCATACCTTGGTCTTCTGCATGGCCGAGCGCTGGTGGGACACCACCCACACATTACACCTGGCTGGTAGGGAGTGGACTCTGACTCCCCTTGACTTTCACCGCCTTACGGGCCTTCGGATGAGGGGGTGCCGTTTTACATTTGAGCTGACTGATAATCAAAGGGACGCGCTCACCAAGCGCTTTTTGGGCTTGCCGTGCCCGACCGCTACCATGAAGTACCCTCTCCTGCATCGTGCATTTGCGGGGAAGGGGCAGGGCACTGCCGAGGAGCGCGACGCGATGGCTCGCGCCTTCATGCTGTATGTCATAGGGGCCTACCTGGTCCCTAATGCGTCTCAGACTTTCGAGCCCGGCTGGCTCCTAGCTTTGGAGGACCTTAGCGCGGTGCGGGAGTATGGATGGGGGACTGCAGTTTTGTCGCATCTCTACGCCACCATGGATGCCCTTAGTCGGGTGAAGTCCGACTCCCTGACCGGTTGTTGGCGACTTTGGTTGGTAAGTGTCTACTTTTAGCGCTTTCCTTTCCCAACTTGTCTTTCTTTTAATCATTGTCTTTCTTGCTTTTGGGTAGTTATGGGCACAGGCTTATATCGACTTGAGTCCCTTGGGCGATCAGGAGGACTTGGGGCACACCGGTCTCCGGGAATTCTTGGACAGGCTTACCCCGGTAAGCTTATCTAGTTATATCTTTTGTTGTTTCTTCATGTGAGTACATTAACCTCATCTGTCTTTTTTTCTTGGATGCAGGCACAGATGCGTGCTCGCCCGTGGTTGGGGCAGGCTGGGGTAGGTCCTCCGGAGTGGGAGGAGGAGGCTCGGGCGATGTCGGAGACTTCCTGTCTGCTCGCCTATCCTCGCTCCCGTGCCCTGTATCTGGCGGAGAGGGTGGTGCCCCAGCTGACAGCGGATGCTGCCTTGTGCGCCTTGGTCCCTTATGATCCCCCTGCATTTTCCCTTGTCCCTTACCAGATGGCAGCCGAGGACTTGGAGACGTGGTCTGGTGGTATCCCCTATGCATCCCGCTTGCTGGGCCCTGACCATGACTACCCCTCCTTTGCGCGGGATCGCCTCATGCCCAGTTTCATCGGTCATCAGGTATTCATCTGTCCTTCCCTTGTCATGGTTCTCTATTGATCTTTGCGCGTACTTAGCTTCTTTCTCTCTTCTTTTTTCTTTATCAGGCACCTGCTGTTGGCATGCCGGAGGGAGGTCTCCCCATCACCCTTCCGTCTTATTCAGTACCTCTCTACAATGCTGAGGGCGTGCCTCGTGAGGAGCCTATCGTGCCAGATCCCCAGGCTTATCCTCTTCCCATTCCTCCTGGGACTCGCCAGGTACCTGTATAATTCTGCAGAATAGCCCTAGGATTTTTGGTTAAGTTATGCTATGCATGCTCTAACGAACCTACCCTTTCCCTTTTTAGTTGACCCTTGCTGAGACCGAGCAGCTGTACCAGATGTTCGGTGGGCTGAAGCTGATGCTGACGGCTCACTCCCGGACGATTTGGGAGCTTCGTCGGGAGATCGCGCAGGCTCAGGAGCAGGGTGATGATGATAGCGACAGTGACGGGGATGCTGCCTAGGCTTAGATTTTGTCATTTCCTTCTCCTTTTCTCTTTTTGGAACAATATTATTTATTATTTTTTGAGGACATGTACTTAACTAATTACTTTTCAATTTTTCATGCTGTTCTGGATTGCATTATTTTTTTTGTTGTGAGTATTTCCCATTTATACCGAAATTTTCTTCATATGAGGCCCAGGCTTTTCTCGAGTGATGTAACATATGCGTACGCACCATGGTTACTGCGTACGCAGTATATTGGATGCGTACGCATCAATGGATGTTGCGTACGCATCATAACTCGATCAAGATCAGGATGTAGGGAGCTTCCCTGCAGTCCCCTTGTAGGACTCAAACTCTGCTTCACAACCACAGTCCAACTAAGGACTCTTTCCAGGACTGCCTATAAATTGGGGTATTTTCTTGTAAAGCCTCTCCTCATCGATCATGGAGAGCTCTCTTCCCCCTCAGGGTCTGTCACGGTGGCTGAAAACCCTGGACCGAGGTGCTCGCAATCTTTTTCAAGCTAAGTTTCGAATTTCCTCTCTATTCGATTACGCTCATGTGAAAATCAATCATAGCTTTTTACGCGAGGCTGCTGAGTTTTGGGATCCCGCTCGACACGTATTCCGTTTTAATCGTAATGAGCTATGCCCTACCATGGAAGAATTTGGTGCTATTCTTGGGCGACCTGACTTCACCCGCATTCTCCTACCGAAGATGACTGTTACGAAGGCTGAAGATCTGGCCCGCGCATTCGGAATTTCAGTGAGGCTCGTGCGATCATGGCTTGTGGATTCGCGCATTGCCTTGGAAAACGTAATATCGTACTTTACTGCACTCCCCTTCCCGGTCTTGACAGCACAGGTTGACTGCTATCTGAACGCCGTATGTGTTGTTCTGACAGCGAGTTATCTGTTTGTGGGACCCGAAGGTTTGGCGGATGCTTCTATCTTGCCTGTCGCTCTCGAACTTGGGGAGCGTAACCCCTGCATGCTCATCCTTGCGGATACTCTCAACGGTCTAGACAAATTTGCTCGCGAAGAAGTGTCTTTTTTGGGAGGCAGCCCGCTGCTACTGCAGGTGAGAGCAAAATGCCCCTTCTTTCTTGCGTACGCACACACACAAGTGCGTACGCATTTGTTTTAGATGCGTACGCATTATGATAAGTGCGTACGCAAATATGCATTCTAATCTGTATTTCCCCTGTCTTCTTAATGGCAGATATGGCTATTGGAACGTCTGCAGCTGGTGAGCAAGCCTGTGGTCAGTCCCTGGGCATATCATCCTCCCGACTTTCGCTGTCGTCCTCTTATAAAACCGTTTTCGGGCGCCAACGACTTGCGCATTATGCTAGCCCATCTTCCTTGTCATGATATTTGTTGGTTTTGCCCCTGGTGGAGAATTTCTGAGATGACGGCTGATCTCATCTTTTCTCGTGGTGCCATGTTAGTCGGTTTACGGGAGATCTCATATTGCCCCACTTCCCGTATTCGGCGGCAATTTGGGCTACCTCAGACTCCCACAAATGGTGATCACCTAGGATATACCTGCCCTGCCAGGGCTCGCATCGTTGAACGAATTGGGGAAGCTTGGGCAAGCAGAACTTTGATCCGCCCTATTGTCGCACCACCGTTAATTTCCCCGAGCTCAGATTACTATATTTGGCTTAAGGTTGATATGCGGGCTTCCGAGGAGGCAGAAGTGAGTCGTAAAAGAAAAAGGGGAGGACAAATTCTTGGGGACAAAAAGAAACTGAAAGTTTGACTTGCTTTTATTAATATGCTTGTTTCAGAATATATTTCATTTATTTCCTCCTTCCTTTCTTAAATATGTAATCAATAATGGCCATGAAAGTTGTGGTCGAGTTTATTATTAGTGAAACTATCCCTATCAACCTTGCACCATATCCATCCTATTGTCCATACAGAATCTTATCCACTTTATATATAATATTTGCGCAAACGATCCATATTGACCGGATGTGTGAACTCATTCCCTTCTTCGTCCATTATCTTGACTGCTCCCCCTGACAGTATTGTTTTGACGATATATGGTCCTGCCCAATTCGGCCTGAACTTGCCCCTGGGGTCGGAGACACGAGCCAGAATTTCTTTTAGCACCAGGTCTCCCTCCCTTAGATTTCTCGGTCTTACTTTCTTGTTGAATGCACGGGCGATTCTTCTCTGATAGCCCTGAACATGATACATGGCCCCTAATCTTTTCTCGTCCAGCAAGGCGAGCTGTTCGTATCTTTCTCGTGTCCACTCCGCTTCAGGAATTTGGTTTTCTATCATAACTCGTAAAGACTCGACCTCAACTTCTACTGGCAATACTGCTTCCATCCCATACACCAAAGAATAAGGCGTAGCCCCCGTGGATGTCCTTATGGATGTTCGATACCCCCATAGAGCATATGGTAACCTTTCTGCCCAATCTTTGTGTGTTTTAGCTGACTTCATAAGAATGTTCTTAACATTTTTGTTGGCCGCCTCTACTGCCCCATTGGTCTGTGGCCGGTACGGAGACGAGTGGTGGTGCTGGATATGATACTTATCAAGCAGTTCTTGTGTTTCTCCTTCAAAATGTGACCCATTATCCGAAACGACCTCGTGAGGAACCCCATATCTACAGATTATGTTGGTCTCGATGAATCGGGCCACATGCTTGGCTTTCAGTTCTGTATATGCTTCCGCCTCTATCCATTTGGTAAAGTAATCTATGGCCACTAATATGTATTCATGTCCGCCAGTGGCTTTTGGGTGAATTTTGCCAATAATGTCTATTCCCCAGACTGAGAATGGCCAAGGGGAGGTCAATTGATGTAGTTCTACAGGCAGAGTACACCGCATGTTGGCATGAATTTGGCATTGATGACATTTCTTTACGTATAGCACACAGTCTGTCTCCATAGTTGACCAGAAGTAACCCAATCTGACCAGTTTCTTTGCCAGCATCCGCCCATTCATGTGTGGTCCGCAAACCCCTTCATGCACTTCAGTAACCAAAACTCGGGCCGCTTCTTTACTTATACACAGCAGATGAGTTCCGTTGGGCGATCTTTTAAATAGTTTCCCTCCGCACAGGACGTATTGGGCCGCCAGCAACCTTAGCGCCCTGCGATCTCTCTTATCTGCCCCTGATGGGTAAGCCCCTTTTTCTAAGAAATTTTGGATGTCGAAATACCAGGGGTATCCATCATCTACCTCTTCTTCTATGGTCATAACAACGGTTTCATGGGAAGGATGAGACTTTTGTTGGATCATGAGTGGTTGTAGGGTCATCCCTTCGGGGATATTGATTAGAGAGGCTAAAGTGGCTAAAGCATCAGCAAATTGATTTTGGGATCGGGGTAAAGGGGTGAAGGTGATTTTACGGAATTTTTGGGCTAGGCTTTCTAGGTAGGCTTGGTAAGGCTTCAAGTGTTCCTCCTTGGTTTTCCATATCTTTTGGACTTAGGCTATGACCAATGCGGAGTCTCCATATATCTCTGCTTCCTCTACTCCCAGGGCTAATAGTGCTTCCAGTCCTGCTATGCAAGCCTCATATTCTGTGGTGTTATTAGAATTCTTAAAATCCAGCTTTATGGATAGAGGTACATGGGACCCATTAGGCGATATTAAAATAACTCCGATCCCGTTCCCGTATTGATTTGATGCCCCATCGAAATACATTTTCCAAGTCTTTGAACACTCTATGCAAAACAGATCTTCATCCGGGAAATCTTCCCTAAGAGCTTGTCCCATTACCGGGTGTTCTGCACAAAAATCGGCTACCGCCCCTCCTTTGATGGCCTTCTGAGTAACATAGGTCAGCTCAAACTCAGATAGCAAGAACAGCCAACGTGACAGCCTGTTGTTAAGCGCAGGTTTCTCGAGGAGGTACTTTAATGGGTCCATTCTAGCGACTACCCATACCTCAAAGGTTATTAAGATGTGCCTCAGCTTTTGTACCGCCCAGACTAATGCGAAGCATGATTTCTCCATGGCGGAGTAACGTGTCTCGTAATCATGCAATTTCTTACTTAAGTAATAGATGGCCTGTTCATTCCCATGGCCGTCTTGCTGTGCTAACATACTTCCCAAGGCTTCTTCGAAAACGGATAAATATAACAGAACGGGTTTCCCGGGTCGCGGAGGCGCAAGGATTGGAGGATTTAACAGGTACATCTTGATGGCTTCAAACGCTTGCTGACACTGCTCATTCCATTCCTTGGACTCTTTCTTCCTTAGCAACTTAAAAATTGGTTCGCAGGTTAGCATGAGTCTTGCTATGAACCTGCTAATATATTGCAATTTTCCTAAGAAACCCTGTACTTCCTTTTCTGTCTTTGGTGGTGGCATCTCTAGTATTGCTTTGATCTTGACAGGGACCACTTCTATGCCCCTATGAGTTACCAAGTAGCCCAATAGTTTCCCTGCTGTAACCCCGAAAGTGCACTTCTGAGGGTTTAATCTGAGCTTATACTTCCGAATCCTCTTGAAGAATTTCTCCAAGTTATCCATATGTTCCTCCCTGGTTGCTGATTTGACTATCATGTCGTCCACGTATACTTCCACTTCCTTGTGCATCATGTCATGCAGCAATGCGGTCGCCATCCTTTGGTACGTCGCCCCAGCGTTCTTCAATCCGAATGGCATGACGGTGTAGCAATACGTGCCCCACCCTGTGGTAAAAGTTGTCTTGCTCATGTCCTTTGGCGCCATTTTAATTTGGTTGTATCCCGAGAATCCGTCCATGAATGACATCAGTGCGCTTCTTGCGGTGTTGTCTACAAGGACGTCAATATGAGGGAGGGGGAAGTCATCCTTCGGGCAGGCTTTATTCAGATCTCGATAATCTACGCAAACTCTTACTCGGCCATCCTTTTTTGGCACAGGTACAATATTTGCGACCCAGTCGGCTTGGTCTACCGCTCGTATAAACCCCACATTCAGCAGCTTGGTAACCTCCTCCTTAACCTTTATCAGCCATTCTGGTTGCATTCGCCTTAATCGTTGTTTCACGGGTTTGGCTCCTTCCTTCGTTATGATGTGATGCTGTACTATCTCCGGATCTATCCCAGGCATATCATCGTAAGACCAAGCAAATACATCTTGGAACTCACTCAATAGTATTTTGAGATCGGTTTGTTCTTTTATAGACAAAGTGGAGCCGATTTGTACTTCCTTAAGATTTTCAATGGTGCTGAGGTTGATTTTAACAGTTTCACTTTTAATAGGTTCTACACTTCTTTCATAATCTTCATTGATTACTTTATTTAAATCGGGATCTTCGGACATTAATGCAATGTATTCTTCTAAAGACATATCAATATAAGCGAAATCAGAATTTATTTCATTATCAATTGGATAAATTACATCATAGTTGGCCTCAGAGGCCTTGATATCATCAAAAATGGTCGTGGGATTAACCATAATCTTATCGGTCTGAGTGGTGATCCTATCGCCTATAATGGTCTTCTCCATCTTCTCCCAGGTCCAGGTGCTGGTTCCTCCATTTGCTTCAGTGATTAGCTCCGTTAAATTCTCGGTGACCACTTGATCTGCTAATACTGCGATGCTCAGGTCGTGTTCTGATAGCAGATGCTCTCAGGCCCCCTGCTCTAAATTGTCGGCCCAGTCCACGTCCAGCGCCTTTACTTCTTCAGCCTTTCCCCATGAAGGTGTTATCTTTAATGTTTCTGCGAAGAAGACTTCCAAACCTGGCAACCTTCTTCCATTGGTCTTGTCTACCCAAGGCTCTGGGAAGCCACAGAAAGGGAAATCTTCTCCTTCCTTGACGAAATTGCCATTAAGGGTGCCTTCATTCTTCGGGACTCCTAACTTTCCTTCATACCCTATCCCCTTACGATCTTTTTGTGCACGAAAATCAGGCAATTCAGTGACTCCTTGTCCATTCTTCCCCATCCCCATTCCAGGTATGTATCCCATTCGCTTCATGATGTGGGCTACTGTATAACCCACTCCTATTCCGAAATCCGGAGATACCTTTTCTCTTTCATCACTCCTTCTTTCGAGCATTTGCACTAACTCGAATCCTCTCCATCCCAAGTCCTCTGCTCCTTCTTTGATGCCTAATACTTGACCCGTGATTTCCCCATCCCCATGGATCACTAAGACACCTCCTTGCCACGGCATTTTGATCTTTTGGTGTACTGTCGACGGGACGGCTTCGAGAGGGTGAAGCCAGGTTCTTCCCAGTAGCATGTTGTAATTGGCCGGAATATCCATCACACAGAATTCCACCATAGATTCCACCGGTCCTAATTTGTAGTTTGCTTTGAAAGTCCCTAGGACGCTCTTCGAGCTATTGTCGTATCCCCTCACAGTTACCGCAGATGGCGTTAGTTCTTCTTTAGGTACACCGAGGCGGTTGGCTGTGCGTAGCGGGCATACGTTGAGAGCCGACCCATTGTCTATGAGTACCACCGGGATCTTCAGGTTCTTGCACTCCACTGTGACATACAAGGGTTTTGCATGCTCTACCCCTTCTGTGGGAAGATCTTTTCTTGAGAATGTCAGCACGGTCTTCTCGGCAGCATCTACCCCCATGATCGACAACACTTGCTCAGGCGTGGTGTTGATGGGCACTTCGTGCTGAGCTAGTGCCTCCAATACCGTCTTCCTATGCTTCTTTGAAGCCACCAATAAACCCCATAAGCTAATGTTGGCCTGTGTCTTCTTCAACTGTTTCAGGACCCGGTCCTCTTCCTCTTCTTTCCCTATTTCTCCCAGTTTGTGTCTCAACTCCTCTATGTCAACTTCAGGGTTCACGTCTTTCCCCGGATTGTCACCCTCTAGATGAGGAGGCTTGAAATGCCTGCCTGCGCGAGTAAGGTGCATAGTGTCCTCCTTAACTTGTTCCCAGAACCCTTTCCTAATATCCCCTTCTTCATCACTGTCATCCCATGGTGAGCACACTGCAATGATGAGCATAGATGGATCCCCGCTTTCGCATCCTCCTTCAATCAGATTGGCATATGGCGGTGGTGCGTTATGGTTGGGAATGGGATTTCGATGCACATTGGGTTTCTTATCCTCTCCTGGCGGCGGCAGCTTCCCTGCTTCAATCATATCTTGTATCACATGTCTCAACCGAGTGCAATTGTCGATCTTATGACCGATGAGCTGGTGAAACTCGCAGAACTCATTCTGCCTCCAGTTAGATGGGATTGGGTTTGGAAGTGGCAGAGGTTCCAAGGCCTGCAAGTACCCTCTTCTAGACAGATTAGCAAATGCTTTGGACAAGGGTACTCCCAGATCGTGGAATACTCTGGGTTTTCTTTCTGTCTGCTGAACATTCCCTACTGTTGCTTGCACTGGTCCTCCGACTCTATTGCCTCCACCTGCTCCACTGTTGCCACTGATTGCCCCGAACACCCTCTTGGACCTGGTCTCGATCTGCCCTTTGCTTATTGCATCTTTTATTCGGGTCCCGCACTGGTACAGTTGCTGGAAATCCATAACGGACGAGGTTAACATTTTGTCGAAATAGACTGGTGTCAGATTTTTCAGGATCATGTTGACTTGATCTATCTCTGCTGGCCTGTTTGTCAGTTTTACTGCCTTTGCTCTCCATCGCCCTATGAACTCAGAAAAAGACTCATCGGGTTTCTGCCTTGTCATTTCTAAATCCCTCAACGTTACATCCAATACTGTATTATAGTTGTACTTATTGGTGAACTCCTCGGTCAACACCTCCCAGGTCCCAGTTATCTTCTCATCGAGCTTGTAATACCATTTTGAAGCATCACCGGATAAGGATAATGGAAACGCGAAGTGGACTTGCTCCGAGGTTAGGCCCCTCATTCTGGCTATGCTCATATACTGACGCAGATGTTGCTTAGGGTCGCCAGTTCCGTCAAACTTCTCGTAATCCGCAATCTTGAATTTAGGGGGTAGTTGAACTCTAGCCTCAGAGGTAGCACCGGGCATAGAAAACATGTAGTCGTCTATCCCTTGAGACTTACGCCAGGCGGCCTTCATCTGCCTTATCTGCTCTCTCATTTCATGATTCTCCACCTCTAGCTTATCGAACCTAGGATCCTCCATCTTACCCTTGTCTTTGACATTCTTCTTACTAGCCATGTAATCTGCGAAATCCTCATCATCCCAAGGGTGAGATTCGCCTTCGTGAGTTTTTGGTGCACCACTCCCTTCTCCTTCCTTGTCGGCTCCCTTTTCGCCTTCGGGTTGATCAGATGACCCTTTACCCCCCATCTCTAAATGCTCTAGCCTCTGGGTTAACCCCGTGATGAGTTCCTTCATTTCTGCCTTATCCTGTCGCAACATAGCCACAAGATCGGTTAAAGTCGGCTCTGCTGCCATTGGTTTCGGTTCCACTTTCCTCAGTCAGTTGGATGTAGGTGATCGGATCCAAACACAACCTGGCAAACTCTTCTGTGATCGACCAATCCTTTACTGCATTTAGCCATATGTAACTTTATCAAGCCCATGTCCTTCATTTGAATAAATAACATTGTTCCATTAAGATTACCCAATTACTGCTCACTATACCTTGGGCTTTGTCATGTTTACTATATCTTCCAAATGCCCAAGGTATAATAAGTGGACACAAAGCTTGTTATTTCGCCAACTTAAGCCCAATACAGAAATATCTCTCATCTCTCAACAATTTGGGCCCGAACCTGACATTCATTCTTCTTTTCTTTTCTTTTTTTTTTTTTTTCAGGTCGGGCCCAATTACAAACAATTCTTCACTCTTCTGGGCTTAAGTTCGGATATAACTTGCTTTGGACTTGATTCTTTAATTGGATTTTGGATTTGATTGCCAACACGGTTATCCTAGTGCTAAACCCACATAGTCCATTAATTATCTCAAGTCGGCCCAATATACACACACCTCACTCTCTTTTGGATCATGGACCCATGTATTTTTTCCTTATTATTTTACACAAGTCCAAGTCCAATAACAATATCACACAACTTCCCTCAATTGGGCTCAACTTGAGATAGCTAATAGATAATGGGGGCCTCGTCCCGAGCCCGCGATGAATTCCTAATATGAATGCAACATCACATGGCACACATTCAAGCAAGGATATGCAAAGGTTGGTGGGGCAACTAGTGGTGTTGGTCAATGGGGTACTTCTCCTTCAAGGGTCACCCAAGCTAGGGCACTCAAAGAGTGGCCCGTTAGCGTACTCACAAGCTTATTACAGGCTAGTGGCACAGGCTGTGGGTTGATGATGCCAACTTCCAGTAACCATAGGCCCGAATGGGACCCGGTACCTTTCATCAGACTGTCATCGAGGCTAAGGGGTGGTAGTGCGTGTGTGTGCAATTTTGGTCTTTTCTAATTAAACAATTTAAATTAAGTAAAGCCATAAATCACTATACGGAATCTAGCTCTCTATCCCCAGTGGAGTCGCCACTGTGAGCGCCACGCCCGGTACCACATGGCTCGAGAATACGCATTAGCCTCAAAGGACTAACACGGAGAGGAGTCGCCACCCAATAATGGGAACGAGTGAACCCTAGCAGGGTCTAGCTCGTCATAACCAGAGATTCGGGTTCGGAGCTAGGGTACGCAGCTGGGAAGGTGTTAGGCACCCAGCCACGCCCGGTCGAAACCGGCCCCCACACATGATTAATGGCTTTAATTAATTTAATGTCTAATCAAAATTGATCCTATTGATTCAACCACAGCAGCACGCGAATCATGATGATATGATACAGATAAAGGCACAAAATAAACATAAAGAAATGATATACGAACTATCCAATTATCAGAATAACTACAATAAAGAAAGAAACTGTCTGCCGAGGTAAGGTGCGTACGCATCACTTATTGGTGCGTACGCACCACTGAAATATGCGTACGTACCTAATAGGCATTTCACGCAGAATCACAGAACTCATATATCAGTCTACATCATGCATCCTTAATAAAATAAAATATGCAGAAAATAAATATGAATATGAATATAGACTAAACCTAAATCATGCTAATCCTGCTTTAGACAGAAAAACAAAATAAACTAAAATAAAAGAAGGACTGTCTGCCATACTTTATGTGCGTACGCGGTATTACTTACTGCGTACGCATATTCCTTGCTGCGTACGCAATAGACTAATCGCGTACGCACCTATTGGTAATTTATGTCATCTCTCACTGTATGCGGTCAGAAATCACATATGTCCGTTTTTGCAGTTTTAAGTCTGAAACTACCTTTATGGTAACACAGGAGATTTTCATACTAGCAAAATCATCATATGATTAAGCCCTAGTCTATTGCATGATGCTTATACAGAAATATGCATAAAGTCCTAGGTTCTCTTATGGAAAGAGTCCACTATGTGATGACATGCAATCAATATTATGCAGTTATCATGGCATTCATGGCAGCACATTACTTTATTGAATTATGAATCTTCATGCTTAGTAGGTAAATTATGCATACAGAATATAGATATTACCCTCAGGGTTCTCCACTCTGATTCCTTTAAGGACTACTCCTTCTTGAACCTCCAGAATTGCAGCCTCTTACACTCTCTCTCTGTTCCTCTCTTTCCTTCTCTCTTTTTTTTGTTCTATCTTTTTTGTTCTATAGCTTTCCTTCTCTCTCTGATTTTTCTCCCCCCCCCCTATCCCTTTTAGGTGTCTAGTGGGTTATATATAGGCATAGGAAGTAGGATTAGGGGTCTCTGCTGTTTTTCCCCGAAATCTAGGTCTCCTAAGCATGTTACAACACGTTCCTTGGAAGAGTTCTGATCTGGAGGGCAAGTGGCCCGAAAAGAAAGGTTCTGGAAACATAAGCTGCGTACGCACCACAAATCCATGCGTACGCACCTACCTTAATGCGTACGCACTGAACTTCGTGAATTCACTATATTTCTCAGCTGCAATTCTTTTGGCTCATGTAGGCGAATTCCAAAGTTTATCAAAGTATATGAACTAACCTCATCATAGGGCGTTTCCAATCCAGCTTATCGGGTGCAAAATGGGGTGTCTACACGCAGCATCTGAGAGATTACTTACATTGATAACCCCTTATGATCTAGGGCTTCTGACCCAAGAGTGAGAATGGTGGTGGGAGTGGGGGACGCAAGGAGCTACTTTGCTTCCACATCGACTGTGAACTGATTTGAAGAATGGTAAAGATTATCTTCGGGAATGGTGGTAGGGGTGGGGGACGACGGGCGGGTTTGGGGAGGGGAGAGAATAGAGAAAGGATAGAAGGTGGAATTAGGGTTAGGGAGAAGAGGAGAGGGAAAATTCCATTTCTTTGAGGAAGTCGTTAATGTGGCACTAATGGTGGAGAAGAATGGGGGAAGAGGGAGACTCTCATATCACATGAGTGGCACTAGTGTGTCTGTCTTTCCATGGTGGCAATAGTGGTGGTGGTGGCAGTAGTGGAAGACATGGTGAATATCTTCCTACTTTCAATAGTAGCCTTTATTCTCTTCAGATAGAAGGGATTGTAATTACGTATGTTGGGAAAGGGAAAAGGGAAATGGAAAATGGAAAATGGAAATGGGAGGGAAGGTGGGGTTTTCTATGCTCTATCATTTCTGACTATGAATGGGTTTATCGAAACAGCTTTGATGGAGACTCCACCAGGGATGCCACATCGATGGCAGATGGGCTATCACATAAGCGCACATAAGGTCCTCGTTAGTGAATTAAACAGTCGTCCCATGTTTATCCACATTGAAACATTAATGTATAGTTAATGCATTAAATTGGACAAATTAAAAGTTTATGCACCACATTGAAATTTGGTGTAAAGTTAGTGACACTAATATGTAATTTCTCCTGAGGAGACTCTACCAGGGATGCCACGTCAGCGCCACATGGATCGCCACGTCAGCGCCACGTGAGGTCTCCGTTAGTAAACTAAACGGCCGTCCCTTGTTTACCCACATATGGATCGCCACGTCAGCGCCACGTGAGGTCTCCGTTAGTAAACTAAACGGCCGTCCCTTGTTTACCCACATTGAAACACTAATGTATAGTTAGTGCACTAAATTGGACAAATTAAAAGTTTATACACCACATTGAAATTTGGGGTAAAGTTAGTGACACTAATATGTAGTTTGCCCTTAATTTTTTGGCCTTTTGCCGGTTTAAGAAATCGATTCGCGTCCACATCGAGTATTGGTTTTTCAGTTCTTTTGGGAACGACCTGGGTTAGCTTAAGGGTGCGCCGGCTGTCTTAAGGCCGACCTAGTCTTTAATTATTTATATAAAAAGCTAAAAACTAAATTTTTTTCTTTTTGGAAGATTGAATGTGGGTTAACATCATCCAATCTTAGGTCCTCTTTTGGTCTTGTCATGTATGTGAACCACATTTGTGAGTGAATCATGTATTTACGTATGTAACTATGTATAGCAAATAAGAATTTTTGTCTTTTCATAAGAAAATGACGGCGTAATCCTGAGTTTGACCTTTACTAAACCCTTTGAGGCCACTTACATAATATTTCATGATTCTCATGGATTTTAAACTTATCTGATCCATATGATTTGTTGGACCTTATCTGAACCCGGGGTTTGCACAAAAGACTTCCTTATTATCGAAAAAAAAATTTTAATTAATTTTTTTCAAAATTTTTTCAGAAAACTATTTTCTATGTTTTGGGGAAAAAAAAGGGGGAAATCAAGCAAAGGTCCAAATCAATAAAGTGTTAAGTCCTACCAATTCTATTCTTTAGCCACAAGTCTATTTTTGTAGAAAATGTTGTTGTTTAAGCAACCTTTTTGGTTTCATAAAAACCACGAATACCATCCATACCCTTTAACCTGGAATGGTATTTTAAGAGGTGGTTGACGTTTAACCAGAGGAAGATTATTCATGCGTTAATGCCTCATGATTTCTGTAGCAATCATCGGAACTCTCATGTTTATCACCTTCAACAGCGACATGTTAATCCTAACATACAAAGCCGTCGAAAAGCTCATATATGAAACTAGAACTATTTGTACTCTTTCACAAAGTAGTTACACAAAATGCAATAGCCAGAGTCAATGCAAAAAAATTGGTTGACTCACAAGACACAATGCACACCAACAGTACTATGTCTTCGATTTCCCAATTACCACACACATTTGTTAGTGTAATTGTTTCAACATCAGTAGGGAAAAACAGAGCTACACAGTACACGCAAATGGGTGTGATGTTGAATCAGTCCCGTGTTACTATTTTTTCACCATTTTTGTGCAACTATTCTCATGTTTACCCCAATATACAAAGCCACCAAAAAAAAAAAAAAAAAAAATCTTAAATCACACTCAAAATAACTGTTTTCCTTTACAAAATAGTTACATAAAATGCGATAGCTAGAGTCAATGCGAAAAAATTGAAAATTTTGCCCTAGGTTTGATGGCTTAAACCACCATATTTTCCATCGACTAAGCTAGAAACCACCAATAATTGATAGAAACAAGAATCTGAAATTTCTGCCTTCTATAACAAACTCTAGATATGATTACATCGAAATGTTCATACAGAAACTCAAAAAAATTGAATCTTTTCATTCAAATCAACGAATGTACCTACATACACATAGTTAATCATCATAAACTTATGGTTTTTTGCCATTTTTTTATGGTGAATAAGTTGCTCCTCCCAAATGATTTTTCGACCGGTGTTCGTTAGTTGACGATGAAAGAGTGGCAGCAAATTCCACCTTCATGCCACTAAGTTGAACCAAAACCTTCTTGCAGAGAAACCTTCGTTTGAGTTTAATTTAGTTGTGTGATTCTCGGATTAGGATTTGGATTTTTGCAGATATTGCGTGGAAGAAATCTCTAGAATTTTGGGAAAGTTTATGTTCAACTTTCGCAGGGGCATTTTTGTCTTGTGCTTTGTTAGTGGACTTGAGGCTTTATTACATTTTTAAGAGGTACTTCAATCCGTGCAAAAATGGACTTGTGGCCAAACAACCCTCTGAGCAATTTTCATAAACCATTTTACTAACTTCTCCTGCAGGTGAGCATACTGCAAACCTTTTCCTTCTCGCTACGAAGGGTCAAAACGGAATCGGATTTGGTGAAATTTGCACCTTTAACTGACTGGTGCAGTTACTACTGGATGGATAACATGTGGCAAGGGAGAAGCATGAACGGCTAGGATTCGGAAGATGAGTTTTGCGTCAAAGTATTAACGCTGTAACGTTTAGACATGAAATCTTATCAGCAAATCCCAACTGTTCATACTTCTCCATTGCCACGTCACGACGATCAAACGATAACTGCATCATCAGGTTAATGGTGCAAACTTCACCAAATCCCCTTCCAGGTTAGAATTACCATAGGGGAAGAGAGAAGAAGACGATGGAAAGGCTTATCCACTCTTCTCATTTCCCTTCCGAAACCTCTCTAAAACCCGCCTATTTTCCCTACCGACTTGGCCGATTGGACACGGTCCGAGTCGGGGTTTCTTTCTGTAAGCGCATCACCGATTTTAGCTGGGTGAGCTCATTCTTCTGCGTTCAGGAAAACCCACCCCTTCTCCTCATCTCACTTCTCCAAATTCCATGTTTATTCTTCTGTAAAAGCTTCTTCCCCTTCTTATTCTGACTCGCCTGACTCGCCGATTCCGACGAGACCCAGTTTCCCTTCTCTCAAACAGATGGCAGGAGCAGCTTCGGAGCAACGAAAGGTGTGTGCCTGTTAACGAGTATATTTCTTCCCCACTTTTTTTTTTTTTTTTTTTTGTTGTTGTTGTTGTTGTTGTTTGCAGCTTATATAGAAATGTTTAATATATTAATATAATGAGGCCCCGTTTGGAAGTCTCATGGAAATTGAATAGATCAATTTGTCTATGCATAGATTTAAGGTTACAAATCCATCATCCGAAATAGGATCATTTAAGAAAATTGGAACCATCACTAGATTCACTACAAATGACGATTGAAGATTAGTGTTAGGATTGAAATGCCACCGTTTGAAATTTTCACCATTATTTGTAAGGGTGGCTGCCATTTTCTGTGATGGCCCCATTCATGAGGATGAATGTGTACTTCAAAATGTATATAAAATGCGACGGGCTAGTTCAATTCCCAGGGGACGGCCAAATGCACCCTTATTTAGTTTGCACCTTTGGGGTTTGAAATTGAATGATCCATTTCTAGTTGCACAATTGCCCACATAATCCATTTTAGTTTGCTTTTTGCACACGAGACATATCAACTTCAAATGCTATGGAAAACAAGATGATATGAGAATGTTAGTGCAGTAGAATTTTATTATAGCAATTCCCAGGGATGAGTTGCATTGGCTTTCTAGGTGCTTATTTGAGCTATCTTATGGTAGTTTAAGTCTGAATAAGTTCTTTCCCCTTTGGTGTTTGAAGGAGCACCTTGCTGTAAAGTTTCAAGCGTGACACATGAAAAACTGCAAGCTTTTGGACACATGAACAGCAGCGCAAAGTTTTATGGGCCATTCAAGTCTCCATATGCTGCAAAGTTTTTTGAGGAAATCTTATGCCGCAATATGGTAAGTGTACGGGGTAAAAACTGCGCCCCGAACTATGTGTTGATGATGGAGCTTGCTCTCTCGCCTGGACCTGCAATCACAACCTTGGAAAATGGGTCAGAGGGTAGGCCAAGGTGGGTTTTGGCCGTGCCCTCTCCAAAGCTTAAGTCAGAAACTATTTCGGGAGAATGAGGTAAGGAAGAAGATGAATTTCAGAGAAATTAGGGTACTGTAGCTTACCAAATTAGGCTGTATCGTATTCTTTTTATACCCATCTGTACAGACTGACCATGTGAGGTCAGATAACTGCCTTGGTTAGGTTAGATCTGACCATGGTTTACCCATAACCGTCTGACCATGGTTTATTGATCATGGTTGGTCATGGAACCATGGTTTCTAGTAACCGCTGTGTCAGGAATTACAGCTGCTGTAACAGTTTTGGACTGTAGTAGGATTTGGATTGTAGTGTGAGTCATAGGACAGGTGTCCCAAGATGAGAGTAGCTAGGGTCCCGAGCTGGAAGATCACGTGGTTTACAGCAGGTTTTACCGTGTGGTATTAACCACGTGTCAAATAACGCGGTTTAACTCCTTGGCCCGAGTCAAATTGTCTTTGCCATGTGTCAGCGTTTCAAGTCTGAACCTTCCCCCCGATCTGAAACCTCGGTTCAGAGATATTTCCCCACAGTGAGTATTTATAACTTTTGTCTTTTTATTTTGGTGCAGAGGAAATAAGAAAACCAAACCAAAACAAAACCAGGCCCCATACACAGGTAAGGCTACTACCCACTCTAGATAAACCTGGCCTGTGGTTGGCCCCAAGAGGGGGTGAGAAGTCGAACCCAACAGGTGTATTCAATGTTGTTTAATTATAAATTTTTTACTTCAGAGTAAAAACAAATGTCAGATTGGCCCTAAGTTTCAGGCTGTCAAAAAATGGAACTTGAAATTGTAACTCTTCACAAAACCTATATGGTTTTTGGGGACTTATATGGGCCCAGGTTTTCCTGATGGCCTTCCTCATCATTAAAAATAAAAACATATTTATAGTATACGATTGATTAATACATCATCATTATAGGATGTTTGACTTTGAATAATACAATCAACGGCCCACAGAGTTGAGGGACTCTGTGATCGTTAGCGAGGGTTTAGAATCCTCTGCCCACAAAGCTGAATCATGCAATGCAGAAAGATCATTGTACCCTTTATTGTGAAGATGATCATCCAAATTTTCAGGGAGTGAAGCATGGCCATTCAAATACTGCAGAACTTGGGACATTCTTGGCCTAAGTGCTGCCACACTGTGTGAGCAAAGGAGTCCAAGCTTCAACACTAATTCTATTTCCTCCACCACAAACTCGTTCTTTAGTTTTGGATCCACCGTTTTTAAGAAATCCCCTTTCCTCCAAGATTCAAGTACCCAATCTACCAGAATGACCTCTTCGGGGGATGCTCGTCGCTCCACTGGCCTCCTTCCACAAACAACCTCCAAGCAAAATGTTCCAAATGCAAAAACATCATTGCTGGTTGTTGCCTTGCCATTTCTAGCAAGCTCAGGTGCTATGTAGCCCCAGGTACCCGCTACACCAGCAGTTCGAGGATCCTGTGCGTGAATGCTGCATCTGGCCATTCCAAAATCACCTAGTTTTTCATTGAATTCACCATCTAATAACACGTTGCTGGCCTCGATATCTCTGTGAATCATTACTTTCACCCATTCTTCATGCAAGAATGTGATTCCTGAAGCTATGTCTTTGATGATTCTGAATCTATGTTGCCAATTAAGAGTGACCTCTGGCTCATTGAAGAGGAACTTATCAAGACTGGAATTAGGCATGAAATCATAGACCAAAAGCAGCTCACCTTTTTGCCGACAATAGCCAAGGAGGTGCACCAAATTTGGGTGCTGCATCCGACCAAGACTGAGAATCTCTGAAATGAACTCCTTCATTCCTTGCTTTGATTCATGGGAGATTCTCTTCACTGCAACTTGCACGTTAGACACTGGTAACACGCCTTTGTAAACCTCACCAAAACCCCCTCTTCCTAGAAGCTCTTCTTTTTTAAATCCTCTAGAAGCTAGGAATAGATCCTTGTACGAAAACCTATGTGGGCCATCTTTGAGCTCCCAATTTTCGAGTATCTCAGTTAATTTAGCTTTCCTTTTTACCAATAAAAGGACGATGAAAATTGATACCAAAACCAAAACTAATCCAGTTAGGGACAACCCAATTGCCAAAACTGTTCGTTTCTTTTTGGACTGTTCACTGCACGGTGGAGATAAAAGCTGTGAAAGATCAAGCTCTTGAGCTTTCCCATTCAACTGGAAGCTCCAAGCCAAAACATAATGAGATTCTAACTTGCCAGTTGAGGAACAGAACCCCACATACATATGGTCTGGGATGACTGATGAAGTATTAATATCGAGAGACAAAAGCGGGGCATTTGGCTAAATTATGCCTACAGGGGATAATGTAACATTAAGTTTTCCTTCTATAGCATCATAATCCACCCAAACCTGCATTTTTACTCCACTTGCAAGAGTTAGGTTCTTAAATTCACCATTTTCATTTGTAAAATAACCTGCAGGACTGGATTTGACTGATTTTAAGCTGTTGATATCGATACCAACATGGTTATCATTAATATCTTCAAACTCTGGATTTTGGAATGTGTCAAGTTCAATGGCAACAATGTGATTAGATGATTTTCCATTGTTTGTACTGTTGAATATGCCAAGATATTGACCAGATGAAGCACCTGACATCTCCTTTGAGGGAGTAATCACAAAGGCCATTCCTTGGCCCTTGAGATAACGCCTGTCATGGATGATGGCAAATACGAAAGTGGTAGAGAAAGAGAGAGCATTACCAGTTGATGAATTCTTGAAGCTCAGGGGAAGAGAATATAAAGCATGGCCAGTACCAAAAGTTGATTCATTAGTGAGCGTGAAGAGACCATCTCGCGTGACCTCTGCTACACCACCCAGATTTAAATTTCCATAAAAGGTGAAAGCGTCATTGGAGGCTGCCACTCTGATCATGAGAAAGAGCAGTAGATGAAGCTTAAAGAGCATGGCTGAACTTTGGGTTCTCCCACTTGAGAATGCTCTTGTTCCTCTGCACTGTAATGGTCTGAAACCAATTATTGGTTTTTTGTCTAGGTATTAAAAGTATGAGGAAATGAAGAAATCAGTATAGAAAATGGGATCCACGGCTGACTTCTTTTAAAATTTTTTGGTTAGGCCACAGCTTACGTTTTGCCGTTTTGGACTCAAACTTCTATCTGATTTTTCAACCACACGAAAATTGACTCAAAAGTCTAATAGCATGCTTGATAAGGTGCTGTTTGGAATAGGAAATCAGAGATCAGAGATATATATAAAACACAGTTGGACCAATCACATAGCTCTTGCCCAACAAACATTGGATGCAATGGATTTCACTGATGTAGACTAAGAGAGCTTGATAGAAGAACCACTTCCACCAAGGAAGCTTTCCCACCTCCGCCGACACTACCTTGAACCTTCCCTTTTGAACTGTGGTCTTCTTTCCCAACTTGTAATCAAACAGAGTTGTAAATCCCGTACTATTGAACTGGAGTTTCTCGTTCCAGCTGGAGACCTTATCAAGGTTGCCTCCGAATCATATAAGTTCAAATTTCAGCCTATTCCAATCAATTCAGGTCCTTCCAGTCCAATCAAAATGTTCCATTCAGTTTGAATTTTCATCAATTTTTTAATTGTGGACGTTTAATTCATGTTTCGCTCTATCCTTTCAACTCTGCATTTGCCATTATCTACCTCATAGGGTTACAACTTTGCATTGCCGTGGATGTACGTTCTTGCTAGGGAACGGCTATTGCAACTCCATTTTTTTAACAACCCCCCCCCCCCCCCCCCCAAAAAAAAAAAAAAAACTTTAGGTTTTTTAGGTTTTATGCAAAATTTAAAAGGTTTTTACAAAAACAAGTCGCGTTGTCAAATAGAAAACATCATTTTGAATAACTTTGCAAAAGAAAGTTTTTTAAAAATCTTTTGTTTAAGTAGATTTTTTAGCTATTTATAACTTTTATTTCATTTTTTGCCAAAAAGTATACTTAAACGATAGATTTTGGAAAAAAAAATTTCTACAAAGTTTAAAATGATATTTTTGAGTGGACAACGTGGTCAGTTTTTGTAAAAACCATTTATATTTTGCTTAAAATCTTAAAAACCGAAAGAAAAGTGGGGTTGCAATAGCAGTTCCCTTTGCACCATAACAGAGGCTTTCTTGTCTTGGACTCCCTCTTTATGGGCTTATCGAGTTTGGTTATAGCTGGTCATGTGGGTGTTTGTAACCCAAGGCATCAGTCTCTTGTATATTTTTTTCAACCGGAAAAAGGAAAAAAAAAAAAACAAAAAAGAAAAAAAAAAAAAAAAGGAAAGAAAGAAAGAAAGAAAGAAAAAGAATAGTACGTGCTGTCATTTTTTATGTCATAAAATTTTATCCACTTCTCTTGCCTGTGGGATGTATGGTATTTAGCAACCACTTTAGGATGTCTGATTGTGGGTTTCATTGTTTATATGTTTCTTGGGTTCCCAATTCCACTTCGAGATGAAAGGGGAAAATGGAATTAAATCGCTCTTCTGAGTACGATGGCTATTGAGATTTCAGTCATTTGAGTTTACCTTTCAACATTCAAGGTTTTAGTTTTAAGAACCGTGCACATTAGGAAAGATGCTACTGTAGCATCACATTTCCAGCTTATGATGAACACATGATTTATGGTAGGGCTAAAAACTTGAAAAGGGTCTTCCAGATTGTTCCTACAATGAACAAGGAGATGGCAGCTTGTCCATACGCGTAGACAAAGGCAATTGTTGTGCAGATGGATTTCTTAGGTACTCTTCAAATTTTGTAACCATATTGAGTCATCCCACTAGTGGGTTAGGTCTATTCATTAATGGTGCAAATTCTGCAGGAGTCGCTCACTTGGGCATCCCTAAAACAATTTTTTTTTTGGGAAAGGGTCGAGACTTGAGAGTGCATAAATCAGCCAAAATGTTTTGGCCCCAAGCATTCGTGGCAATGAGCATACATATAAAACTAACCCTCTGAAGCCTCACCTGTGATGATACTAATAAGGTACTCAATCTCGTCAGCGACTTCTTTCATTGAAGGCCGATTCTGCCTCCGCTCATCCAAACACGCATTTGCAAGACACCCCAGAGCATTCATAGTCTCTATTTCCACCTTGGTAGCTCCCTCTTTAAGAATTGGATCAACAGCATCTATCAATCTCTCTTCATTTACCATCCTCTTAACATAAACCACCAAGTTAACATCTTCTTCCTGTCTGTTAAGATCGAGAGCTTTCTTCGAAGTCAACAGCTCTAACAACACAACTCCAAAGCTATAAACATCACTCTTATCAGTGAGTTGAAAGTTGAGGTAATAATCCGGGTCGAGATAGCCCAAGGTTCCTTGAACACAAGTAGAAATGTGACTCACATTTGTTTCAACCAATCTAGAGAGGCCAAAATCGGTGACTTTGGCATCAAGATTCTCATCTACTAAAATGTTGCTTGTTTTTATGTCACGATGGTAAATGGGTGGGACGGCGGAGGAATGGAGATAAGCAAGGCCTTCAGCCGTCTGGTGGGCAATGCAAAGGCGGCGGTGCCAAGTGAGGGGTGGCCATTTGTGGAAATTGAAGCCGTGGAGGTGATCAAAGAGCGTTCCATTGGAGATATACTCGTATATCATGAGAGGTTGGTCTAGCTCGATGCAGCAGCCAAGGAGTCGGACGAGTCTCCTATGGTTCACCTGGCAAAGAATTCGAACCTCGTTGAGGATTTGATCAGTGCCTTTTGTGTTTCCAAGCTTGGCACGCTTGACGGCTGTGATGGTTCCATCGTCGAGAATGCCCTTGAAGACCTCGCCGAAGCCACCGGAGCCGAGAAGGTTTTGTTTGGAGAAGTTGTTTGTTGCTCTTGTATCTCTTTGCCTGTGAAAACCCTGGATGATTTGCCACTGTTGTTGGCGTTTAATATATCTTCCTGCAACTTGATGATTCTCTCATGGGAGGCATCTCTCTTGATGCGCCGACATCTCTTGTAGACTAGAATTCCGAGAAAGACTCCAAGCGCAATTGCACCGGTCACTAAGGCCATAACCAGAACAGAATCATCAGAAACATACATATACATATTATTGTTACTAATTGATGCCACAAATTGGAATTTCAATAATAAGCCAAAAATAATTCCAATACCAAGATACCACCTCATTTGAATGTTGAATTTGAACAAATAAAAAAGATTTGGGATATATGACGTTGTCCCCTAGTGGATGAATCTCGTAAATTTTTATTTTGTTTAAAAAAAAAAAAAAAAAAACTATTTAACACATACCTCCGATGAGTGGATTTCCTTTCTTTCGAGGATGGCAACCACTGGTCTTTTGACACTTCTCATCTGCACAAAGACAAAGGTACTAGATTTTATGGCTTCATATATATATGCAACAAATCATAATCCTAGAAGCACATTACCTTACGAAATGATGATATAATATATATGGGATGAGCGAATGAGCCCCCCCTAAAAACTTGTGCTTGATAGTTGGTAAATTTGGTATCATGGAAAAGATTAATTTGATTTGATGATGCATTATTTTATAAAAAAATAAAAAGAAAAAAATTTGCAGACCAAAGGCATGGCATTGCTCGAAGTTCCCTTGTCGTTGTGATCGATATGTGCATGTACGTTTGTGCATCGAAAAACGACTTCTAAGTTCTAAGCCTACAAGCACGTGACCTGGTTCCCCTCATCCCTCGAAGGTTTTAAATATGTGGCCAGCATGTCTCAAATTTGATGTAGTCATTACAGTTTAAATTATGTTAATTATGGTATCGCTTGAAAGTAATAAATCTGTGCTATCATGTGTCAAATTTGACCTAGTTTTTTTTTTTTTTTTGTGCAATTTTGAGTTGTAGAATTTAGGTATTAGTGGTTCTACCTAAAAAAATAGAGTAAAACACTTAGCAATTTAAATGTATAAGGATTGTTGAAGTGCAAGATATTTTGAATTATCTTGTACATTCACAGTCGTCTACGAATGACATGTGCGTGTGTATATCATTCATGAACGATTATGATTGTTCAAGATATCATACACATGATTAAAACTGCATGTATTCGTGTATTCAACGATCATCATATTAGCTAGAATTTATGAAAATACAACAAATGTTAAACCATAAATATTTACTAAGACTCCCTTATGACTAGCCTACGGATGCAATGATAGCTCAAGATAGAAAGCACAAATAAAAGGTATAGCAATAGAAAATTCTAAAGTTGCTAAATTTTTATGTCTTAATAGTGTGGCAGTGACCACATCAGGCCGCGGCATAGCATTTCTGCATTGCAATGCGCTATGGTTTAAATGGTTAGCTTTATCAACTAATTAAAAATTTATAAAAAAAACAATTGTCAATATTGGTTGATGTGGCAGCTGACACGTGCCACATGGCTTTTTTTCCATTTTTTCTTCTTTATTTATTTATTTTTTCTCTAAAACTGGATTAATGTTCATGGAAAAGTAAACTACATTTAGTTTAGCACTAGCAGAGTGTTACATTACTGACCGTAACACAATCCGTTGATGGGGTCCCATCGGAACCCAGCATTGCAGAAGCACCTCCTTCCGTCCACCACCCAACGAATCCAGCAAACATGTCGAATACAGCAAATCGCGGCAGTCCGCCGGTGATTTACACACTGGCTCCTTCGGCAACGCCCACTCAATCTCCAGCCCTGGCTCCGGCCAGATTTTCACCGGCAACGTAGTGTCCAAATTCACAAAACTTTGATACGCCGAACACCTCTGCTCACGAACCATAATCTTATACGCATTGACTGATCCGCCCGTCTTCAACGAACAGCATATCGGCTCAACCCCACAGACAGCAGTCACCGCCGGATTATCCCTGATGTAAGTGTGGCAAACACAAGCCGACGAACAATTCAAAAGAGATAGTTGCTTCACTGCGGTGGAACAGTTCATTAACATGATGGTGTTACTACCGGTGATATTAAAGGGGAGGTTGTCATCCAGTGCGATGCCATTGGTTTTCAAATCCTTTGCCATGCACTTGTTCTTCTCCAAGCCGGCCGGCCAGATTGTTAGTCGCTGCGTCGACTGGTCGATGGAATTGATCATGTAGGACGATCCGTTGAGAGAATCGAACCATAGTGAGCCTGCATTGCACCGGATTTTGTAGAGTTGGTCGCCGCAGTTGGGTCCGGTGCTCAGGGGGTAGGGTACTGGAGTGAGGCCACAGTCTCCGCAACGCTGTGTCGCCATTGCGCCACCGGCACATGATAGCAGCACGGCTTCGAGGATCATTAAGGGAAGCGTATATTTCTCCATTGGAGAAGAAAATGGAATTGGCTACAGTGTTCGTATGGGAGATAATGAAGGCTTTAAATCCTTCTTGGGAGCTCGTACTTCTGTAGCTAATATTATTCTTTTGGGCGCCCTCATTTTTTATAAAAGAAGAAAATTTATTTAAGGAAAAGACAATGCTGTCCAATTGTCCCCTTGAACTCGTGACTTACAAATGGACAATTTAGTCTTTTCGATTAAAACCGTAAACAAATTGAGCTGAATTAACGAGCTCAAAGTTTCGTTTAATAAATTAATAATTTGAAACTAAATCTTGAACTCAACCGATTTAAAATAGTTATTTATTTAAAATATTAATGAAGTTAAAAGTTGAATAATATTCTATTCAACTTTGACTCGATAAATTATCTCGGTAGAAACTAAGTTGAAGTTAACATCAATTTTTTAGTCAAATTTAAATAATTGGGGCTCATGGACCTGTTTTCAACCAAATATATGCCTTATAATTAAAAGGGTACCCTCTTCATAATATATGAAGTGACCAAACTAATCAACATTCAACAACTTTAGGACAATTTAAAGGCTTTTTGTGGTTTCCTTAAAACAGGACAGCGTGTCCTTTCCAAGGATTTTATGTCCAGAAATGAAAATGTTAATGTCCTTAATGTCCTGCTCAGGAGTATGTTCTCCCCATAACATCCACTCTTGCATGCCACTTCTTCCACCGCGATTTCTACTTTCCTTATTTATTTATTTATATTTTTTATTTTCGATTTCTACTTCTGTGTTAGTGTTTTGTACTATGAATAAAGCAACCTTTTCTCACGGGGGACTTCTACAGATCACGTGCAATTTTTTTTATTATTAATATTATTATTTAATAAAAATTGTATTAGAACGAGCTCAAACCCTAAACGAACCTTACCCACTCCACCTAGGTATTAGTGAGTCACAAGGGCCGGTGATACCGCCCGGTATCACTTGTGGGCTGGAGTTCCCTGTCTAAATATTTGGGATGAGGCTTGGATGGTTTCTCAATGAATTTGTTTAAAAAAAATGCTATGTAGTAACTTTTTATATTTTTTTAATGACAATTTTTTATTCAACAAAGCAATTAATATGAGTTTTTGATAATGTGGAACTAACTTAACAAGTCTATGTTAAGTGCTAGTTGTCATGTCATAACCACATTAAAAGAGGCCGGGATAGAAAAATGGAGGTATTAAAGTTATTGAGATAAGATAGGGTAAAGGTAAAGAGTGGATAGGTTCGGATTCAAATACCTTCCATTATACACACAATAAAATAATATAAAAAAACAAAAACAAAAAACAAAAGAAAAACGAGGTATTATTACCACTCCTGCATGAACTTCCTCTACTTCTACACTTTGGGAATTCAAGAAGATTTTTTTGGGGGGAGGGGGGGGGGAAGAAGGAAGGAGTATCATTTTCTTTGAAAAATATATTTTAAAAAAAGAATAGCATTGTCCTCACCTCGGCGAAGTAAATAGATTTGATATGTTTGATTTGCGTGAGAAAACCACTGGGAATTCAAGATCCAAAGTCATTTCTACTTTTTGTTTAGCATCCCATAACCTCGTATCCTAATTAACAATGCCAGTGCGCATCTTTTCCAAAGAAATTTCATTGGTATCAGTTTACACCTGTCACTATCCCAATGGCTGCTCGATAATGCAGCGGCACCTACAAGCTTTCTTACATAGTGAAAATGGGCCGCAAATCCATTCCAGTAGAGAGCATTAGGAGATTAGCAGTTACAGCATCACAGGCCCGAAATCAGTGGAAAATAATTCAAATACTATAAAACGTTGCTGTCTAATTATGTATATCGAGGTTTAGAGGTCCTCATGATAAAGCTAATTCAAGGATGCAGATTGCATCGATGTACGTATAATTAGAATATGCATATATATTACAGGTTTTTCACTGCTGCTGTCAATTAGGGATTTTAGTTTATTTTAATTATTTTTAAGAGTTTTAATTATTTCCTAGTTATTAATTATTGTTTTTATTTTATGAGTTTCTTAGTTTATTTTGGTTTGTTCTAGTAGAACTAGGTTTTCCTATTTTATAGATTAGTTCTCTATAGGGGCGGAGTCGGGATTTATCTCTAAAGGGGGCACTGTGCTATGATTCTGTGAAATGGGAATTGGGAACTAAAAGCCCTAGAAAGCATTTTTTTAAAAAAAAATTACTTTTTAGTGATCTTTTTTCAATTTAATGCCAAAAAAAAGATTTTTTTGTTAACTTATTACAAATTGATTTTAAATATACTTTAAAATGTCTATTATCTTCCTCTTTTTGGCATTATGTTGAGAAATAGTCATCATATGGTAATACCTTTCCCCCCCCCAAAAAAAAAAAAAAAACCTTGATTGAGCTAGTGGGGGCACGTACCCCCAAAGGCCCCCCCTAGCTCCGCCCATGGTTCTCTATATAAAGGATTGTAAGCCTTATGGCAAAATACTTTGATTTTGAGATTAATAATATTGAGAGAAAGAATTTCTCTTTTTCTTACTTTTGTGTTCTAGTGTATGTGAGCATTGATTATAGTTGCCTACTATCTAGCATTATTCTTGCAACAATTAACAAATTGTAGGACACTTAATTATTACTTGGTGAGCTAATCTCGACTGCATAATTTCCGCTGCATCAGTTCATGAGATTAATTGCCTATCTTACCAGGACTCTCTAGGATGCAATTGACTACTCTTCAAGTATACCTTGTTCTCACTTGTTAGTCTAATTGTGAGGAAAATTAATCTCCCATGGGGTGTGGGCTCATTTTTTATATTCCCTTCATCCCACAAAGATATGCAATTTTTTTTTTTCCTGTCCCAAAATGTTTTTCCATTTTGAAAAGTCAAATTATAAATATATTTTTTTAATTTTAATTTTCTTATACTATTCTTTGTTATTTCAATAATTACTTTCAACACAAAACCCTAATACTAAGTAGGAGACGGTATTTTTGGAAATATAAATTTTAATAAATGACAAGTTAATGCAAATATAGCCTTTTTTAAACTTCGTATTTTTTCAAAATTGACTTTTCTTTGTAAGGACGGAAGGAGTATGAATAATGCTAAAAATTGACCCAAAAACATACCCCAAACATTAGAGTGTAGTGTTTGGGTCATGTTTTGGAGTGTTTGGGTGGGTCATCAAATATTTTTCCTTTAATATTTGACTCATCAAATGATGGTAGACTTTTGAACACGTAACTCAAAACATACATCATGCCATTACATTTATTATATTGATAGAATATAAATTCACGTAAAAATATGCTAAAATAAGAACACACGTATATTCAAAATGAATAAAAAAAAAATTATTATCCAATATGTTGAAATGTATGAAATACCGATCTAATGACATGTGTTGATAAAGTTTAATATTTTCTTTTATGCCATTGTTTTTTTTTTCTTCTATGTTGTATGTGTTATAAGAGTAGCAGTTATAAATTAAAAAAAAAAAATTTTGAAAATTTAAATAAAAGCGGTGTTAGTAATGCCGTGGTCCAAAAAAGTATTACTAATAAAAACGGTGTTACTAACACCTGCTTTCAGTGTAATAAATGCAGCCTTCCTAACATACAACATAAAAATAAAAAAAAATAAAAAAAAGAAATGAAAAAGTTAGTATTTTATATATGACAAACTTTATCAGCACATGTCATCAAACCGGTATTTCATACATTTCAA
Source organism: Liquidambar formosana (assembly GCA_039720395.1). NCBI lineage: Eukaryota > Viridiplantae > Streptophyta > Magnoliopsida > Saxifragales > Altingiaceae > Liquidambar > Liquidambar formosana. Next base: position 45,158,773 of record CM077821.1, on the reverse strand, counting down.
TTTATAATGATATTTCGTACGTTTCAATTAAATAGTACAACGATTATCATAAAATTCGTGCAAAATTTTTCTAAAGTATTATGATGAGGTTTCCTCAATAGCTTCCGCTATTAAGAGAGGGGAAATAGGCTTGACCGTTGCTCACTGAGAAGAGAGGTATTTTGTTCTTGAAATCAGATATCTTTCTCAAATTCAGAATTTCAATTTATACAACGGAAGCGATTTTGCTCATTAACCGCATCTAGACATTGCACTGTTTTGGTGGATTTGTTAGGCCATTTGGTTTACAATTTCCTGCACGCCAATGGGTGCAGGGGAAGATTTCAAAGTCGTAGGGCTTTGGCCTACATATAAGAACGCCTGTGGGCCATAACGTGGCCTCTGGTGCCTGAGAAGCGACAATCTATTTACATCATGTCATCATTTGCATACGTGTGATGGTGAGTTTGGCGGGACCCTGCACATGGACCCGGCCCGGGTTATATAATGGACAGGGCCCATTTGGTCCTTGTCTTTACCGCTTTGCCTTGAGGCTGAATGGGAAGATTTCAGGAATTTTTTGGCAGTGTCTTTTTTTGGTCCGACGTCCAGATCGCGTCTCTTCCCTTCTAATAATTTTGATCAAACACTTCTCTACTTGATTTTACGTTGTTTTTTTGGCCCCTTCTTCAATCTTCATACAAACTCTTCCAAGTTCCAAGAAAAACTAAAAAAGAAGTTCGTATGAGGGTGTCTCCAGCCCTCCATCCCTCTTTCTAAGAGCTCTTTCATTTTTATTATGGAGTATTTTTTTTTTTCTCAGTTATTTAGGGTACCTAATTATTCAAGACAAGTGTCGCGTTAGATTGTCTTGTTTGAGGAAGGGAAAATTGGGAATGAACCTGCGCTTTCTTCTTAATCTACTATCATTTGCTTATAAAAAAAAGAAGTGCCGCATTAGATCATATGCCACATTGGTATAAACTCGTCCAAAAAATCTTAAATTGGGTTAAAAAATGTTAGTCAAAATTGAATGAAATAATAATAAAATAGTTTTAAATGAGAGAGAATATCAAACCTAGATTGACGTGCATGTGTCTTTAAATCAAGTATAATTTTATAAAAAAATTTAGGGGAAACTCTTAGGTTGTAAAGTTTTCTATTCTCTTGACAGTATCATGCGTGTCATGATTTTGTTCAATATCTTTTGAAATAATGGAGTTTCATTTCATGATTTTGGGCCCTATGATCTGAAATAAGGGAAACTTGTCAATACACTCATGAGTGCACACTCATTCCTCCCAATGTAACTTTTCTCAACTATTAAATAATAATAATAATAATAATAATAATTGTAAGGCGGGTCATTGGTCTTTTCCGTAAAACAAAGCATCAACTGCTCACCATGGAAAAAGGAAAAAAGGAAAAAAAAAAAGAAACAGAAAAAAACCCAACATCACTAGCCGACATATGAAATAGAGTAATTTACCGTTTAATAGTATGGCCTCCTTTTAGCCATGGAACATAAACATGTCTCAAGCATGACAATCTATATTTACACAAACCTGTCTTTCTATTACCTTCACATTTCACAAATAACAACCACAAAGCATATGGAACCCTTTGGTTTCCCCACACGCTTATTTGTTATTACCCCACACTAAGACCCCTTAAAAATACCATAAAGTAACATTTTAATCTTCCACAACTTCTTCCATGCACATACACTTATCAAACCCCCACCACCCTATATATATATTTGACTAAGTTCCATGCCTTCAGCTTTCCTCAGGCACATCACTGCAGTATCCTCAGCATTATGGTGATGATCATCACTTCACAAGCCGACGATGAAGTCATGCGACGCAGCGGAGATTGAACGCCGGTCGACACAATTATCTGGGTGGTAGATGTGGAAGATGATGAAGAGGTAGAGAAGCCATAATCTGTTCGGAAAAGTTGGATATCTGATGTCTGAAACCTACCTGAATCACCGGGAAGTCGGACGTAGGCCGATGATGGTGATTCGGCTAGCCATGACCCCATAGAGCCTTGTCCTCCATTTTTGTATTGCACTATGGCTCTATACACAAAAGGAATAAGACCCTCCATTTTTTTTTTCTTTGTGTGTGTGTGTGTGAGAGAGAGAGAGAGAGAGAGAAGAGAGAGAGAGGTATGATGAATACGAGGTGGGGTGAGAAGGGTTTAAAAGAGGGGAGGGGAGGGGAGGGTGACGTGGCTTAATGGAATTGGGAGTCCAGCTCTTCACGCTAAGCCACGCAGATTGTGAAGGAGACTTCAACGCAAACCTGCACGAAGACCTTGAAAGATATGTATATGAAAGCTATATCCAAACCATAAGCCACCTTCATTACATCTCACCAAATATCATTATAATATTCCCTATGTATGTAAACTTTTTCATTTTTTTCCCTTTTTTTTTTTTTTTTTTTGGTGGGGGGTGGGGAGGTTTGGTTTGGTAAGGGTCTGCTTTTTCAAAAGGATTGGTCGGTTTGTGTCTTGTTTATTTATTTATTAATCTAATTAATGGCCACTCTTTTCTTCTTGCTAGTTTCATCATTTGTTTTTTTTAATTGGTTGTGTGATTACATGTGATTTAAAAGTAAGATTTTAGGAGATTTGGTGGAATATGTATTTGTGATACGCCACATGTATGGTACTTGCTAGAATTAACGAAATATTAATTTCTTCTTCAAGAAATTGTCTAAGCCAATAGAATAGCATGATCAGATGAGGTCAGTCCATCCAAAAGTTATTTCTTGATTTACAAGGTTCTTACATGCATGCCCGGTCTTCTAATAAAGTGTACGATACTTTTGTACTCTACGCCAAAAATAGAAAAAGGTTCTTAAATATCCATAATTCCATATATATGAGCATAAACAG